>JAYMTE010002689.1:0-10824 GCA_036897545.1 Pelargonium fulgidum
CTTTTTTTTTTGTTGTTTTTTTTTTTTTTTTTTTTTTTTTTTTGAAAAAAAGTCGTTTTATAATGTCACGTGGTCTTTTAAACACTCGTCTTTCTTGTGAGATGCCGTGAGTTCAATATTAATTGAATCGGATAAGATGAGATTTGATGTTAAAAATAGCTAAATATCACATGTTATGTAATTCAACTGATAAAAATGAGTTAAATAATAAGTGGATGTAACTCAATCATGTCAACGAGATGATATTAACTTGAATAAATTTGTTGGCATGGATGCATTAATTTTGTTGGCATTGCACGGGCGTGGCTCACTACTCGGTCGTGGTGTGTCTTGGAACACCGCTATGTGGTTTTCTCTTTGGCAATATGTAGTTAGATTCGTCTTTTGCTCTGATTTGAAAGTGTTGACGATATGAAGAATACACTCACTTGTTCCGCTTTAGCTTTCAAAACGTTTCCAAAAATAGAACATATTGATGCAATTTATCTTTTTCATCCTGGTAGAAACTTGTTAATGTTGTCTTGCACAAAAGTAACATGCACTAGATGGAAACCAATGCATTTCACTAAAATTCATCTTCAGTGTGAAAGTCTAAATCAAAGTATTTATAACTACATTGAATGTGAACATGTGATCCATGGATTTTCAACCGCAGGTCATAATAGCATATATCAGACTTTTTTGTGCAGTGATTGATACTACAGTTTATATATCCCAAATGGTAATGCAGATTCTAAAATAAAGAGGCAGAATATAACAGAACTGTAGAAGAGAGGCAATAAGAGAAATGGAATCAGGATCCAGAATGCTCCTTAACACCAATTTTCACTTGGTAGAGAAGGGTTACAGAAGAAACGGTCGTGAGTTCCATGTATTTACATATATTCCAGAGGAAGGAATCAGAAGCAAAACATATAACCAGCAATAGTAATAGTCTGCACCACCATTATTACACATATGGGGGAAGGAGACGCCTTCTTCATTTCGTTCAAATCACAAACGAAAGCATATCAGCATTAACCAGAAGCTAACCCTACATGTAAATAATACCTACCTCTCTATTAAATACTACCAACCTACCAAGAATGGTCCATTGTAAGCACTGTAGAACAGTCCAATACAACCCTCACAAAAAACAGCACAATCTCATGTTGATTGTTTGCAGGTTCAACCCAAGCCACAACTCCCGTCTGCGTACAACACAAGGCACGATGGTCAACCCCAATACTTAAGCCCTGACTAGAGGAGCAAGCGTCTGCCTAAGAACTCTTGCTGACTGAACGAAACAGCACTCTTCATATACTGTTTCTCAGACTCGTGATATTGCAGTTAAGGGCTTCTTTCTATAAGTTCCTTTTACCACATCTTGCTATACACTATATGGTCTGAGTTAGAAGCCAGAACTTGCCAATGACAGCTCATGAAGCTCACTCAGCATCCATTCCTCTCCAGTTTGACCACCAAGGACAATAGCCCTCGTGCCCCCGACCACACAAGTACTGTGCCCCCAAGCAAATCTTGGGGGACGCCCAGGTACATTTAAAATCCTCCATGTTGGTTTCTCATCAGTTGGATCCAGGAGATAAAGCTGTGAAGCAGAATGAAGACCAGCCACGGATCCACCAAAGATCAGGATCCTCCCACCTGGTAGGCTAACAGCCACATGATCAAGTCTGGGAGGAGGGGCAATTCCAGCAGGATTCCCAGCACCCGGCATTCCACTCCCTGTTACACACCTCCAACATGGTTCATCCTCACTTAGATCTATTGTGAACACATCACTAGAACGAAAACGAAGCGGCCCACTCTTGGCTAGACCCCCAAACATCAGTATCTTCATACCACCATAAACTGTCAGCGTGTGACCCAACCGAGAGGGTGGAGTCCAAGTTACTGGTATCTCTCTCCATACAGGTTTCTCCATTGATAAATCAAGTAGAAAAGTGTCACTAAGGAGGACTCCGGAGTCTGCACATCCACCAGAAACTATCAACTTGCTGCCATCAAGGGTGCAGGAGCTGTGCCATGATCGGGGTAATGGAGGGGCCAATCCAGAGATTTCACGCCATGTTGGAGGATTGGCATCCAAATCCAACACAAAAACATCATTGAGTAAGCCCTGCCTTCCGCAACCTCCAAATACCACCAAATGAGACCCATTCACACAAGAAAGTGTATGACCCCAACGACCAGGAGGAGGGGAGCTCACCTGGACATGTTGCCACTCTGGGTTACTGGCATTTAAATCCAGAACAAAGGTATCGTTCATTGGTTGCATGTTGACCCCTTCACCACCAAAAAGCACTATCCGATTCCCAACTGCACAAGCACTAAAGTTACAGCGTGATGGTTCAACAGCACCTCCAACAGTTAGCTTTCTCCATGCAGCTGATTCAAGGGTAGTCAACTCTCTTGCCAGCCGACCCCAACCTAATCTCTTTGCACCAGGCACAGCTTCTAAAACACGAGTTGTTTCACTTCCCCATGCATTTTGGCAGACTAATCTCCAAAGATCCTCGTTCTTTGTCAACTCATAGAACCGCCTACAGACAGAGCCGGTTGATGCAATATCTCTTGGTGACAATCTTGAAAGTATCTTGGCAGTTAACACCTCATCACTTAGCTGCAGTATCCCACAAACATCCCGACAAACATTACGATCCCCATCTGGGAAGGAACGGCAAGAGGAAAGACCAAAACGAATTCGGTCAATTGGTTTTGCAAATTCCTTAAGTGAGGACCCAGGTAGTGGACCTAGATCGATATTTGCCTCTGTGAATAACTGGATTCCAATTACATGAGTTATTATATCATCATCTCCATATATGGGAGTCAGCCGCAATTTGTTTTTCAATGGAGTTCCATCTTTCCTGAAGTTCAACAACTCACCTTGGAATTCAATCCCCTCATCAAGACATCTTCTTATTTCAGATACTACTGTGGAGTCGACCAATGGATGTCTTCTTTTAGCAAATGGGCCTCTACATTGCAAGAAACGACTGCGATAAAATACAGAATATCAGTATAAACATCAACTAAGAATAACCAGTACTAAATAACATCAGGATATAAGAAAGATATGACAATAAATAGCAGTTAGATATCTCAGTATCTCCCAAAGTGAGCATACTAGTACAACAAGAGCTTTCTGAATTAAAACTACTTAGACCAGGAAACATATGGGAAATAAAGGCTAAAAGCAAGTCTCTTCACGTGATCCACGTCACACAACTAATTATATGGCAGTAAGTTTAAGAGAAAAATGCACCACCACTCCAAGTTTGTCCTTACTTTGTTTTTACTGTTAACTTACTCTGTTTTTATTGTTAACTTACTCTCTTCTCTTTCTTTTTTTCTTTCTTTTTTACTGTTTGAAGCACATGAAAAGGTTGGCTTACATGGAGAAATACAAGACATAGTATCCTTCAGCAATTCAATTCACAAACCCATAATCTCAATATAATGGAAAAGACAAATCAACCATGACTCTAATGTGTCAGTAAAGCCAATAGAGTCATAAATAAAAATGTATATCATTAGCAGACTTAAGTAATCACACAGTAGCAACAGGTTGGGACATAAACTAGCTTCTATGAATACATCTTGCCCAGTGGCATATTTATTTTTCCACGTCATCTGAGATTCTTAGTTGGGACAGTTAAAAGCTGCCCTCCAGATAATTTGGTTCACAATGGGAGCTATGAATCCGACCATAGTAAAATAACAAAATTTTAATATTATTCCTTCTTTTTTTATACATACAACTATTCCCTATTTGGATAGAGCTCATTTCAACTAGAAATACGCATACTTTTGTAGAATTTAAAAGACAAAACTTAGCGTGAATGGTCAGAAGTGAGAAGTATTAAAGAAAAGTTAGACTGAGCTGAAATAAAAACTAGTAGCATCTCTGCCACAACCTCACCTAGCAGTGAGACATTCTCCCTTGCAAAAAGGACCAGTTAGTTTCTTATGACCACCTTAACTATCAGCCAAAGAGCTCCTAATATGAAGAGGCCAATTTCCTGATTATATTATTCATAACAAGGGTTCTCTTAAGTTATAGCTGAGTGTTGTAGATAACTTAACTAGTTCAAAAACCTTCACAAGAATTAAAGTTCAAGGTGTCTTCACATTTCACAAGAGGGCAAATTTTATAGGCATGTAGCATGTTAGTGCCTTGTAAGATTCCTCCTCCGCATAGAACCAGGCTCTTGGATTCTGTGCTTTTACATTTGTTTCAGTATACATATCATACAAACAAATGAGAATGAATACAATTTTTTATTAAAAAATAACAAGAATAAACACATACCACTAACTACTCAAGGTTTTGGTTTCAGCATATCAAGAAATTACTTACATATACGACAAAAAAACTTCAGAAACTTGAGTTTCATCTTTCTATTCACAGCATCATTACACCCAAAATGGCATTATCACCCTGGGACTGAACTACACAAAAATGATACGGTATACTATAACCACACAACTAAAACCTTCAACCAATAGAGAACAATAATAGTTTGTGTTCTTAAAATTAAAAAAAAAAAAAAAAATCTTCACTATTGTTCATATTTCAACTTAGTTGTATTTTTCCACCAAGTTAACAATAACTTCATGAATATATTATGCTATTCTTCGATGCATACACTATTCATCAACTAAGCTCTCCATCTATGATCCTCTCCATGACATTTTAGTTTGTTTTTACTTGAAAATAATTATTTCAGGTGCATAAGTAGATACTTCCCTGATTTGTCAGAGCAGAACACTTTACAATCTTCTTGAAGTTCAGAAGTTCCAGCATTTAAGAAGTATTTAATACAATTAGCTATTAGTTACTATCCATTTCTTTAATATCAGGTTTCATTAAACCTGTAAGACTGTCTCATTTAAATCAAAATCACAAACTTCAACTCCATTGAGGTTATTTCATCAAGCTATCTATCTAGTATATGACTATATGTATCTATTCGTCTCACATCAAAATCAACAGAAAAGGAAAGAGAAGAGGCTCTTGCAGCAACCTTCAACACTTATTGCTTACTGAGTCTACCCCTTCAACCAGTCCAACGATCAACAGAAAAATTGGGCATAGCTTAACAGATCTCAATCAACCTAATGAAAATGCCTCTTTCCACAGGAATCACAAATCAAGCAGCAAATCACAGTAATCAGCTTCCCTTCAATAAAATATCCATTATAAGAATTTTACACAAAGCACTGTCCAAATGAGTAAATACACCTTAGTAAGTGCTTTGATAATCCAAATATTGTTCAATAGATAAAGCATTGTTTAAACTTTATGAAAAGCCTGATATAATCACTTTGTTTCAACCTCATGTTTATATGACATTTCAAGCAGTTTTTTTCATTCTAATATATGATCATAATAGAATATGATAAACTAAAGAAAATCCCAGCTAAGTTCCATTCTCATCGTTCAGAAATCTCAAATAAGAACAAACTTTCACGCCAATCCCAATACATGTTTCTTTATAGATTCATTCATATATTATGCAACAAGACAAAACAAAAGGATATTAGGCATGTTTGGATCAGCAATTTTGGTTTGGGGATAAGAATGATTTCCATTCGCACACTTTAATTGATCCAAACAACATTACATGAGAATGAGGATGGCAATCCCATGCCCATCAATATTTTTGCCTTAGTTTTGAGAGACTTCGTTCCACACCAAGCATGCTGCATAAAGACAAGTTCCCATTTTTGCTGAATACCTAAACTATAAGACTCTAGCAAGAAATAAGTCACCCTCAAACAATACCAAATACAATTTACTAGAGCCTTGTCTTGACACTTGTTACTAGTTAAAACAGATGCAGCCCAGGTCTTCACCATCCTATATCAAAGCTCACAAGTTGAAACATTGGATATACTTTGTCTGCACGCATACATTTCTTTATAGAGCAACAAAGATGGGTTCTCTTTATCTTACTTATTATGAAGTAAGTACTATAATGGTGGTGACAGTGCCAGAAAATTACCAAAGAGTGAATACAACAATTCAAACATGAACAATTATGAATGAAAAATCAAACTGTGAAACAAAACGAAAAAAGAGTTAGGAAGAGACAGCACGCACTAAAAGCTATGCACTCCCATGTAAAAAATCCATGAACACTCTGGGAACCTTTTACTGTTAATATTCCATGTCATGGATTGGAAGGAGAGGTAGAACATAGTATTAAATGAACTACATAATTCCAATATGCTGGAGTTACAATATCTTATTGTACTTATTCAACAAACAGATAAATCAGCAAAGATTAAAAACACAAGTGTTCACAGGCCCATGTCACCATAACCAAGCTTCTTTTGAATCTAATTATACAATGATATAGTTATCACATAAGATGATACTAGGATGACAAACATCTATCTGACCCTGGTTAAGCCTAATATTATCAATTTTCAAACTTAACCAAAGATGTAGAAACCAAATTTGAACCATGAAATTTTGATTTGTCATTATCTATGACTATTGATACTGTATCTAAGGTGTTTGGCCTGATTAGTTTTTGGTCCAACTGTCCAAGATTGAGCTGCCTCAATGATTCAGAGAAGTCTTATATTATATAAATTATAGTCCCCCGTCCCAAAATGAGTGTTTTGTTTGTCTTGCAATTTTGTCCTAAAATGAGTGTTGTCTTTCCTCTTAGAAAGATTATTTATGCATAAATTACCAACAATTTTCCTATAAAAAGTCAGTTAGTATCCCTTATGTTTGCAACACATGCCCGTGAGGATACATTAAGAAATATACAACACTACCTAATTTTTCCTTAATTTTCTCAAAATAGAAATACATATTGGGTTGAGTATTTGATAACCTAAAAAAATAAATAAAAAATAAACATCTTCCTCGATATTCTCTTCCAATTTCTGTTCTTTTCTGTTTTCAAGAACCAGCGGTTACAGCAGAACTTAGCTTTTCACAAAGATGTACGCACTCGAGGCACCTGTGCATATTCAATTTCTGTGAGGCCTATGCTTTATGTCGAGTTTCAACATCAAGGCATATGACAACGAGGTATCAAAACCCCTAGTTGTTAAGGAATTTGCTCATTGTTTACTTGAAACTTCGACACCATCATCCAACTGACTGGTGTTCAAATGAACTTCTTATCTGGTATATGGAATTTATTCACGTTATATTACATATAGGTATTAACAGGGTAATTTCTTCTTCCTAGCCCTAAAAAATTGTTTCAAAGGTCTTAGTTGTGCATCATCTAACAATTCCAATTTAAATAGTACATATTAATCAGAGTTTCTGATCGAGAGTCAAATTAAAGTAGACACGCTTAAGAAAAAGATGATTTCCATTACCAAATGTATATTAAAAAACTAATAATAATGCTCAAAATGTTCCACCAAAACATCATCAAACCTAGGTTTTGTAAGTTATTTAACAAAACAGCAAAACCAAATATCACAGTATAGTGTATGCTCATTATCTCCAATACTATGCTTTTCTTCTCGATACCAAGTAGATAAGAAACAAAATTTAAAGAACCTTAAGAAACATCATTAAATCTGGTAATTTTATAATAAAGATTAAAGACACATATAAACTCTGACAGTGTAATTATTCCGCTTTGCACATTTTCGCCCTCAAATCACAAATTACATTCCTAACACTGAAAGTTTAATCTAGAATCAGCAGAAATATACTAAATTACATAGATCCTAGGCATCCCCAAAGTATTGCTGAGAGAAGGTATTAATAGGTATTAGACATGCAGCATCCATCGTATATCTCTACTACTACAACAGTTTCAGTCACAACATTCACATCCTCCTTAACCAGAACCATTATATCCACCAATTTAGTCAAAAACAAGAAAGCCCTAAGAAAGAGTTTTCAGATAATCCCAACTATAAATGAAGGCTTAAATCTTAATAATTTCCTAATGCAACTAAATTATCCCCCATATGCATTCAAGCAACTATCAAGTTTACACATATCCATTCCGCACCAAATTAGAGTGCTAATTTAGATTCATATCACATGGCATAATGTTATTGACATAGATGTAATGCAGATATGATAATGCCCCTCTAGACGTTGACCCAGCAAAAACAGTCTCTACTCTCTACTTACAAAAAAACATAAAGAAACACTCAAAGTTTATCACATTTCTAATCTCTAAGTCTTCAATCCCAATATTTTATGATAGAAAGAGATACTCCAATTGTTCCTGAGAAAGAGATGTCCCAACAGGGACCGGATACAGAGCAGGAGCTTCTTATAATCAATCCAAAAATGCCAATGCAATCTAATTTTGGCCTCAAATCATAATCTATCAAGCTTATCCAAACAAATATCTAAGAAGAAGTAAAATCATTAAAACTATATTATCGTATCCCAATATTCCATGTAAATCCCATGGAGCAAGTCAATTTTCACGAAATCACAGAAACCAACCATCCAAAACCCAAATCACATGTCCAGTAACCAAGAATATCATCAAAATCCGTGAATTACAGCACACACAATAACAAATGAAATTGAAACACATCGCGAAACACAAAAAGGCACTAACCAGTTGCGGCCGAGAACCTCCTCAGCGCGATACCCAGTGACCATCTCGAAGACGGTATTGACATAGATAATCGGCTGGTCGGGCTCGAGCGCGTCGGTGACGACGAATCCGCACGGCGCCGCCTGAAGCAAGTCCCCGACAGGGAAGGGCAAGGGGCCGCCGTCGTTGAGCATGAACCCCTCATCCTCGTCTCCGCTCGGATCCGAATTGCTGTCCCACTCCATTGGCTCAGCAACGATTACAGTACAAGTTCCCGTTCAACCCATCAAGCAAAACTCCAAAAAAACGCGACACCCACAAGATCAGACAAGTCGAGAAGACGAAGAAACAGCGAAAGGCGATCACTTTTTTTCTGGGTTTTTCTCAGAAATGGATGAAGTATGTGAGTTGAAGAAGAGAACGAGTGGTGGGCAAGGTTAATCGAAAAGGCTTAAAGTTTTTTTTGCCATCTGGGTGTGTCCGCACCGCCCTGAATTTGGGTTGGTTTTGGTTAGTGGCTCAGCTGGATTGTTGTGGTGGGTTGCGCTTTGAGGTTACGCTAGTTTGGTATCTTTGGGATCTCTCTTAATTCGGTGTCATAGATGGAAGTAGACCATTTCGTTTTTGCAATTTCATGTCACTTGGTGGCTGGTTGGTGCTGTTTGGGGCATGATGGTTAGGTTGTGATGTGCCAATTTTTTCTTTCCCTTCCATTTTTGTATTGTTGTTCATTTTTTAGATTTGACATTTTCAGTCGGTCGACGGGTAGTGTTTGGATTAATATTTTTTTGTGTAAGGATGTAACGAAAATCTTGTTAATGTTGTTTGGATTAGAAATCGCTCGTTCTCATTACTTTATTTACACTGTAAATGTGTGGGAATGAATAATAAGCACAATGCACTTATTTCTAATTATTTTTAAGAATAGTTTAATATATCTTCAAATTTTAAAACAAGTAGTGAAATTTTAGTTTAAAATGTTAAAGTATGAAACTGATATTGGATTTTCAACTATTAGTTTAAACTTTTAGTTGATTTGGTTCGTTACATAAAATGTGTTGATTAAAAGTTTCATAGCAAATGAAAATGCAACACATGGCGACTGAGCGTTGCCTCGTCTCTTTCTCCAAAGGCTAAGCATTCCACATAAATCGATCATCAACCGCCTCAGCTCGCATGGGGCCCTTCGAGCCGACTGGAGTCTAAAAATACTAAAAGGTCCTCTCAAGTCACAAAAGCTCCCATGAAGCTCTACCTTATGTCTCAGAGTTCCCAAGCATCACCTAAATGACTTTTAACAAAACAGAGTTAACAAATGCCAACGTGAAGCAAAATGTTCGGGTAGAGCATCGAGGTCGCAACATTGATACCCATGTCGCAACCCTGAGACTTGTGTGGAGCAAGCTCTACTTGAATGGTCTCATCGCGCCCCCTATACCTCACAAAGTTTTCCAATTGGTTATTCCCAAAACAAAACCCCCAAAGATCATGAAAGTCGTCTCAAACAAGTTTCAAAAGATATGGTTTAAGACGAAACTAGGGGTGACAATGGCTTCGAGTCACATTTTACTATCGATGATGGTATATGGCATTGATAAAGATGGAGGTGATGGAGATTGGAGACGGATGAGTCATCTTGGATTAGAGATTATGAATACAAAAAAGCGTGTCAGATTATTAAAGAGAATGAAATTAAGATAGAA
The DNA here is from genome assembly GCA_036897545.1 of Pelargonium fulgidum. Classification (NCBI taxonomy): domain Eukaryota; kingdom Viridiplantae; phylum Streptophyta; class Magnoliopsida; order Geraniales; family Geraniaceae; genus Pelargonium; species Pelargonium fulgidum. The sequence goes on from JAYMTE010002689.1 coordinate 10,256, forward strand.
GGTTAATTGTGACTAAGGGAGGTGATATAATTTATAATTTTATTATTATTCTTAAAATTTGATAAGTTAACATTTGAAAGGTAATATTTTCATTTTACATTTTAAATAACAATGTTAATGCCATATTGGATTAATAAAAAAATGTCAAAAGTCACGATTTTTTTTAACCTCTTCATACCATGTGTCTTTTTTTACAATCACTTTATTTAGTGGGCTTTCAGTTTGTCAAAAAGTTAACGTATGGAGTAGCACACTCTCTTGTGAGATACCTTGCTTCTTCGTCAGGTCTTATTGAATGAGAATAGAATGTCTTCCCACAACTAATTTTAAACCCCTTGTACGTTTGATGCTTTGTAATATTCTTTTAGAAAAGAAGTTAAAAGTCATAATTTGATCTATAAACTTTTGTATGCGGATCTAATTCGATCCCTGAACTTTTATAACTCAAAATAGTCATTGAATTGTTTTCGACTCAAAATAGTCACTAACGTTTCAAATATGGACTATGAATTTTTTATATGGAGTATAAGTTAGGGTTAAAGGTATTTTGAGTGCCCAAACTTTTTCGC
>JAYMTE010002690.1:0-10821 GCA_036897545.1 Pelargonium fulgidum
GTATACTGGTTGGGTAACTGAAATCCAGCGGTATCGATATCCATCCTTCTCTCCTCAGGAGTTAGGGAAGCTTCTTGATAAAATGTATGCTCTAGTGGCCCTGCTTGATATGCCCTATCAGATTCTGCTGCCAAGGATCGCACCTATAAAAGAACACCGGAAGAAACTTCTAATGAGTGACACTCAATTTGGACACTGAAGGGACTTTAGAAAATGTTGTGAAGAATTATTTGAAATACCACATAATTACATACTACATTTAATGCATCATATCTAAATTGGATAATAAAAACAAAATACCTACACCTTAAATTGTTAATATATAACGGAATCACAGCCCCTTATGAATTTGATTTAATGGATCTGATTAAACCTTGATCCATACATTAAATGTAACCTTCTCCCACATCAGAGATGGATAGATTTTACTCAACATATCATACCATAATTATACCAACTCATCAAAATGCAGAAGCATCATCCATCCAACCCAACATACTGGAGCTCGCTTCCATGCCCAAATTCACCCACCAATAAAAATAAATAAACCAAGTAACTGCGATCTTTTAGAAAAGTTCCAGGATATTCAAGAGAGAGAGAGAGAGAGAGAGAGAGAGAGAGAGAGAGAGAGAGAGAGAGAATAATAAGATTCAGCATATGAGCTTAGCTGAACAATTTTATTTCAAGTCCACTGGTTTAATTCAAGTTCAACCCCATAGGTCGTACCTCTTTTAGTTATTTATATTAGTTACATGAATTTGCTGATTAAGCAGATCAGCCAGGCTTGTATTTTCCAAAATCAATTTGTGAGTGTATGCATTGCTTTCCAACAAACGAAGGGTAGAAGGGTTGGGTTGGGGGTAACATTTAGTTTGGAATCAGACCACAAAGGGGATAAAGACATGCTCAGGTCATCAAAAGTCAACAAGCAATGTACAAATATCCCAGATTTCAGTTAGACCAAAAAGTCAGATTCCAAACAGACTAAAATACATCATCGGGTCATTTAATCAAGGGACAAGCTATCTGGCACCAGCCAGAATTCAGATACCTGACTTCCGAGTGGTTTATAATGTTCAAACACCATGTTTTTGTCATATGATCATATGATACAAAAGAAATGACATCCACAAAAAGACTCTCCCACAAAACTCATCCTAACACTAAAGATATTCTATATCGATTTGACTAAAATTAACACCCATTCTACCATAAAAGCATTAGAAATTAGAAACAAGCTCCTCTTTTGCAATCAGTCCTTGACCATTCCAAGGATACGTGGTTCCCCATCATATACAATCTGTCTAAACACCTTAGACAACTCAAATCTCTTCATTTAGTGGCTAAATTCAATGGCCAAGGAATCAATTATAGAAGCATGCACGTGCACTTGTTAAAGAGAAAGAGTTTGATCGCTGATCAGTCTTCAGTTCCAACTTTAAATGCTTTACATAATGCTACTTCCAGTAAATCATACATAAAACTAAAACTTTATCCAGCAAAAAATATATATACAAAGAGAAAAATGCTCAGAAATCAACAAAAGTTGCAACCGAACTCCAACAACAGAAAAGAAAAGGATCTTGCCTGCTTGTAGCTACCGCCATTGCCAGGAACAAAAAGCACCGGAACTCCACTCAACGTCTTGAGATGCTCGGCGAAATCAATCTTCTTCCATCCTTCGTGGTACAGATACAGCGCGTACCTCCCAGACGTGGACGCGCCTGGCGCCACTGAAATCGGTATGTAAGTCGGATACATGTACGTCATGGCACAGCCATTACGGTACGGCTTCAGCAAGCCGTAAAGACCAGTAAGAGCCATCAACAAGACTACCACCGCTAGAGCCGTTGCTCTGCATTTGGCTCTAAATCCTAACATAGTCAGATGAACTCTCTGCTCCACCTTCCTTCACAGTTGCTGCTACAAATATTCCAAACACATCATCCTCAAGAGAGAACAGATAGCTCGAAAGTCTCGAATCAGATCAAATCCGACCTTAGATCTGAGCGGTGACGAGTGCGGTCCGGCGACGGAGAGTGGATGCGGAGGAATCACCCAGCCATCGGAGAGAGGAGCGAGATGGAAGATGACGAAGCGAATCGGCTACGGGTAGGCGTACCGGGAAGGTCGGTGTTTCTGCGTCGGAATGGATTGGAGTACCAGAAAAAGAAATCGAAAACTACTTGCCAAAAAAGAAGTGGGAACTACAATGATGATCCAGTGCGGGTTGCGTAGATCGGGTTTAGCAAAAAAAAAAAAACACCTATACGACGTCGTATATGATCGATCCAGTTGGGTCGATCTGGTATTATTTATTACTACAGTTATACGGTTAACAGTTTATAATTAGGAAGGTAGTTTGGAACCTTAATTTTGACAGTTTACATGTGCTGGGTCATTAATTTTGACAATTATTGCATCTACTTCTTCAAATTGGTTACATATTTCAATCAGTAAATAGGTCTCTTGATCACGCACACTTTTTTTTTGGACAGAAAATATAAAATTTCTTTAAGCATCAACCCAAAAATCGACTAGCAAGAAACCATATTAAGAACATAATAAAAACTAGAAACTAAAAAGAACATATTCAAAAAAAACGAAAGAACTCTCTTCCACTCCTAACGGGACCCCTCAAGATATATGAATACCAAAGTTATTGATTTTTATGGATTTAGGCGAACTTGAGAATTCAGGCACGTCTCCGTCCCCTTTTTTTGACCCTTCCAATATACGAAACAACTCCAGCTCCCCCTCCTCTTGTGTTAACTCACACTTCCTCTAAACATTGCAACCGCTTTTTGTCCTACCTCCATTGCCTCCAGCAATCAGCATCACTGGACTACGGATCATTGCGTCTATCGCCCTCACATTCAAAGCCACGCCCCCCGCCGAACCCTGTCACCACCTGCTTTCCTTTCTTCCCAACCCAGCCCCTGATCCTCCTGCCGCAGCCCCGACTCTTCCTAACCTCCGATCACTGGACTCCCCTCCCACTAAACCTGTCACCACCACCCTCTGCCCTCCTTTGTCGTTGCCTCCACTGGACTCGGTCACACCGCCATCAACCCTTCTATTTGCTTGTCCTCCGATCCTGAGCTCTCCATAACTGATACTATGAGAAGCAAAAAACCTACCAAAGCTATTGTGAAATCAAAGGACTTAAGAGAAGAATCCATGACAGAATTAGATCTATAACAGTCAATACTCTCACCACCACCAAGCCCTAACCACCGTCACTGCAAACAACCCAAACATCACTGCAACACAACTCAAACCCTAGTTTGGAAGCTCTCACAGAGGAGAGAACAGACCACTTGAAACACCACCACACCAGAGAGACAATCGCAGCCTTGCCAGCCGGAGTGCCTCGCCTTACCGGCTTCCGAGGGCTCACCGACGCCGCCGCCAAACCCTAGCCCCAACCCCTTTTCTCTCCGCACAGTTCGCTCAAAGTTAACAGCTATTTACGGAAAATGAAGAGGAAAAGAATTATTGGACAAACCAAAGTGTAGTGCAGTGACAAGTTTTGCCTTGGACAACATTAATCACACTATATTTTCTAGTTCTGATCACTTCCTATGTAATGTGTGTTAGTGTGAAGCATCAGGAACATTAAACATAACCAAATGTACAGTATTTTGGATCGGATTACATCATAGACACACAGTTCCACTGAATAAAACTCTACTCATGAGAAATAGTACATATACAGGAAAACGTGCACCGAAACATCCTACTGTAGCATGCTCTCTAATCCAACTCCCCGACGAATTTCTCTATCTTACAAACCAGACAATGCAATAGATAATTAACCCCAGAAACAACCATCTTGATATATTTATAAGTATCCCAGGTGTTGCAATGACAATTGAACAACCCCTTGCTCTCCTGCTTGCTGTATTTAAAGAACACGACATAGGGTATTGATACCTTCCCTGCTGGAGTCTTTCTCTGGATTTCATGTTTGGTTACTTAATAAGAGAACTCGTGTCCACGAAGTGAGATGTACTTCTTAACCCATATGGAAATGTCCTCGGCACATGCCTGGGCCTGGGGTGTCTTCAAGAGAATGTCGAGTGTTGCAAATTCATGAACTGCATCTTTGTACTCTAGAACAGGTGCGTCAACGTTTACCTTCCGGAGCTCCTCTGAGTACAGAATGGCTCTGTCTCTCATCCAGTCATGTTCTGCCACCACTGTCAATGTTGGGGGCATGATCTTTAAAGGTGGCCCTCTGTCTGGAAGAAGCGGGTTGCATGCTGGGTGATTAAGATCAAACTCCTCCTCGGGAAGGAAGAGTTTCCATGCAAGTATACACATAGCCTTGTCAAAAAAGTACGAGTTTGCCAACCTTATCTCTGAATGAGTGGGGACGCTTCCAATGAAGAATGGGTACATCAAGACCTGAGCCACAACCTTGATAGGGTCCAGAAGGTTGCCAGCCTCAATAGATTTACGAGCCACATAATCAGCAATATTTGCACCACAGCTCACACCAAGGAGAACACATCTGTTATCAAATGTATCATACATCAGGAACTTGATAAACTAGCAACTCGTGATATTTCTAAAAAAGTGGTTTCCAAAAGATACGGAAAGCAGAAAGAATCATAATCCCTGATAGTTCAAAATAGCAATAAAACGCCTTGATTGACATGCATATGCATATAACATTAGTAGGCATGCTTCTTTTATCAACTGCACCATATCTGCTAGAAAGAAGGACATCATTTTCAGAACATCAACACAAGGTTTATTAAAAAAAAATTGTATCCAACATAGGGCGGGGCAGGAAGCAGCTTGCCAAACCCTACACATAGGGAAAGCCTACGCCTATGAATAACAAGTTAACTAATATATACACAATTATGCACATTGATAATAACTCAAAAGTTATAAGAAGTATCGGTGGTCCTGGACATATATAGTTAGAACTAGAAGGTTCAACATGTCTATAGTGTTTTTATTCATATTAAAGGATATAATAAAGATACAAGTAGGGAAATTACAAATGCAAGTATCAAGATTTCTTAGATGGTAGATACTTGAGCTAGATTTCTTGTTTTCATTTGTTTCTGATCACAAGACCCTCCTTTTTCCGACATCACGAATCCTTCCATGTATGAAAAGTACAGATTGATTTTAGGCATAATATACTTGTATGCCTCAGTAGGCATAGATAGCAACTATGCAGAAACATAATTATATGTTAACGAAACAGGGCTACTTTCAGTTAGTTCTTGTTTAATAACTTGACTGAAATTCTTGACAATTTAATCTGCCTATATACCTGAGAACATGTCTTGCGTAGAATCATCTACACAGACAACATATTGCCCTACTAATCTACTTGCATTTTAACTTCTTCAAATCATGCAAAAGGTTGAGAACAGTCGAAGCTAAATTAAGCCACCCAAGTCCCAACTTTAACAAAGCAAATATCTGTTGTTTAAGCCTCATAATCTAATCCAATGCATGGATAATGATGTATCAAATTGCAATGAATAATCAGGAACAGAAAATGTGGTCAAAACATAACCTGGAAGGATCTCCATGACAAGCCAACCATGGCTCCACCATAGATGACCCAATAGCATCCGCAAGATGCCGATGAATTTCAGATTTCTTCAACTCATCCCCAACACCCCTGGTACTGCCCATCGATTTACTGCACTCAGCCAAATTTGCCTGCTTAGCCAACCAATTCAGTACCTTCAAACCATCCTCAAACGCCGCAGGGTACCGATTCTCCGGCGCGAGCCTGTACCCGACGGCCACCACAATTACGTCGCACAGCTTAGCTATTCTTCTACAAAACAAATCGTTAGCCACCGAATCGTTGCTTCCGCTGACCCATCCTCCTCCATGAAACTGCAACATAAGCGGCAGCTTCCGGCAATTCGCCGACGACGGCAAGTAGCCTCTGTACGAACCTCCGTCGGGTCGCAAACTCGAACCGTCCACAGCGTTGCTTCCGCCATAGCTATTCCGTCTAGCTTCCTCCTTCACCTGCCCCAACTGCGGATGGCCGAGGCTGCGGCGGCGCGTGGGGTTGAGATCGCCATTGGGGGTTTTCGGGGAAACATTGATTTTGCTCTTCTGCGACTTGAAGCCGTGATCGGGCGGGTTGAGGGCGGAGTCCGGGAGGAAGATCCGGACCGTGAGTGACGTGGCGGTGTCGATGTGAATGTCCTTGGTGGCGACGCCGTCGGTGAAGGCGGGGTTAGCGGCGGCGACAGACTCCTCGGGCCGGCACGTGATTCCGTAGGGGTTGGCCTCGTCGGCGGCCGACTGGATGCGGCTCTGCAGACGGTGTTTGAGGAGGAATTTGAAGAAGACACTATACAATTTCACAGCTACCGATGGCATTTCTCACCAATCTCCAGAAATTGGCGCAACTTTCTCTTCTTCTTCTTCTTTGTTTTCGCAAGAGTCAATGCAAATTCATGGATGATCATAAATCACATCGGATTAGGGTTTTGGTGAATGGAGTCGAGATTGCTTCAAAATCTGGATGGTTCTTTCAATGGCGTGTGGGAGAGAGAAAGAGATTGGGGCTTAGGCGCGTGATGGGCACACACAATTTCTTAAATTTTGTTTTTGTAAATACCGATTTTTCTTGGCATTTTTATTATTTTCTGCAACAGTTTATATTTTGGGTTCATTGTGTCATGCAAGTTGTACTTTTCGTTGAACTAGACTAATAAGTGAAAAGTCAAAAGGTACAAGTAACGGTAGCGGATCTGTCAAGGAGTGGTAATTCTTCAGGAAAAAAATAGAGTTCAATACTAGTTTTTGAATTTCTGTTATTTTATTACCTTGCCAACTTAATACATAAGTTACGCAAAAGAATCCACTTGGGCTAAACGTTTTAAAAAATCGAGTCATTTAAGAACATTTTGCTAAATTTTTAACGGAACCATTAAAATTACAATAAAAAATATTTTGTAATACTAAATTGATGACGTATCAATGATTAATATTATGAAAAATGTCCAAATTAGTTTCTGAACTATTCGGTTCGTGTCATTTTAGTTCCTCAACTATCAAACGTGTCAATTTAAAATAATCTATTATTGTAATTTTAACGATACTGTTAACAAATTTGACAAAATGTCTTTAAATTGCTCAATTTTTTAAAGCGTCATACTAAACTGGCTCATTTGCATAACTTATCTACTAAATTGAGACGTTTGATAGTTGAATGATCAAAATGCCACGAACTAGATAATTCAACGACTAATTTGTACATTCTTCTAAAAAATAAAAAATAAAAATAAAAATAAAAACTCATGCTCTAGAAGATTCGATCAATAATTCTGTATTTTTTTATTTGATTTATAAAAAATATTAAAGTTCAGTGAATAAATTTAGCACCTAAAAAATAGACTAATAAATTTATCTTGGAAAGATGAAAGTGAAAAAGAGGCTTTGAGTGAGATTGGTATTAGACTATTAGTTACTAATTTAAGAAAGTTTTGGGCTTTTAATTACAAGTGTGAGCTGGAATTTCCAAGTTAAGATGGTCAAGTAGAAGTCTTAATTGGTGTATAGGTGAAGATAAACATGAAAATGGAATTAGATACTAAATTGGTACTATTTTATGAATTCATGAAATTGTAATATATGTTTGATTTGTTCTTCTTAGGTTAACAATTGAATAATGAGTTTGAATAAGTACATCTTTTGTTGAAGAGTTGGTCACAAATGATGTAACATGCATTACACTAACAAAAAAAGTACGAATGGATTAGACCAACAATTTGACAGGTTAACGGGAACGGCTAAGCTAAAATATTTTTTAACTAATACTGAATGGAATTAATGTTATATCTAACTAGAAGACGTAATTAGCAGTTGAGAGAGTTTTAATGTCAGACAGTTGTGATCGTATCAAATATTCGGATGCAGCGTAGATCGTCTACGCAATTCAATAGTTTAGACTATTCGTTGACGAATACGTAACTGAGTATTTCGCATGCACAATTTTCTATAGGATGTTGACACTGAGATGTTACTTTTTCAATTCACAAGCCAAAAAATGCTTATGATTCACACAAATTATTGAGTCTCCAAATTGGTTCACCTGCCATTTTTGCATTAACAAGCCAACAAATGATACTTAAAGCTATACATATATACAACATTTACTGAGGCAAAATGGCAACCGAAGTTAGAGGCCGAAAATGTACATAAAAGCCGATCGTGCACGAATCAAACTAAATTCAGAAAAAATGAAAAATGTCGGTACATATACAACATAATAGAAGCCAACTTCACCATCCGAACCTCTCCTTGTAGTTTGCATACCGATGAAAAAGTTCTATCGAGAAGTTGTCTTTTGAGGGGAAACAAGCACAGCCTCGTTACTTGTAGCTTTCATTGCAGCAATCTCTTCCAAGCGCTTCCACACAGCTTCACGCTTCAACTTCATATCCTTTTCTTGCGTTTCGTCTTCCTGAAACCTGAGTAGACATTCCTCAAAGAGCTCAGGATCAATATCAGAAAAGATCTTGCGTACATTTAGTGTCAAGCTTTGTACTGCTTGATTCCAGTGGTTTCTTGCATTTCTCTCCAAGGCGGGGAAGATAATTGGCAAAATAACATTGTGATACTGTTTGATTAGGTTCTCAATGTGATCGTTGTTCCACAAGAACAAAGCCGTCTCTGCCACCTGTAAATAAGGGAGTTAACATTAAATAAGAGACATGGAGAGGTATGGCATATAAGTATATAACTACATTTTCAAAGGAAACATCCACCTAAATAGTTGGTGCAACAGCAAGTATTATTCTCATTTATTTAACAACTTGGTGAACAGCCACCAGAAGAGGGGATTTGAAGCTTTGTGAGCCACCTTCTAGTACCACACGGGAAATCCCCTTTGTAGGAGAGTTCTATGAAGTTGTTTTTTGTATTCTCTCTACCCCAAAATTTCTAATAACCATCCAAGAATTCACCAAATTGGACAGTCTCTGAGGGTTCAATGCGTTACAAGTTCAGCACTTGCCCTTCTTCTAGACTCTAAAGCCCGACACCACAACTGCTCTAAAATTCCCAATTGTCCGAGATAACAATAGCTGAACTTCTTTATGATGACAAGACTATTAGTTGATTCCTACACATCTTCCTAACTAAATCGCTGCTGCCTGCTTCTCTGGGCAACTTGATGAAACTAAAATATTGTAAACGAAGATATATCAGGAAATAAGATTAATACTAGTGTGTTTCTTATAAGATGTATGATGGTATTTATTCAAACAATGTAGTTCACTATAAACCCATCAAGCAGCTTAGTGCGTAGCTTGAGGTAAAAGAGAGGCAAAGGCAATTCTAGACAGCCATAAAAACATCATAGTAGCTGCCACTCCAAAAGCTAAAAGAACTCGGGAAAATAGGATCAGCCATTATGGCATAAAGTGAGCTGATATTTGTACATGCTCAAATCCTCCATATTGCGACCCTACCATTGAGGATCATCCACAGCAATAAGAAGCCTCCCCATTATGAAATGTCCTCGTAGTGACATTTGGCAAGTAGAACACCCAAGCATTATTCAAACATTTGACATTTGGAGGCCTAATCAGTTAGGAAATTTACACCAGGTATGCTATTATATAGTTGAATCTTTCTCTCATCATAATGCTAATCTTTAATTGGTCGGGTTAATTTTTCTTTCTCCCACTTTTCATATCCCTGGTTCATACTTTCTTATATAAGTAATATTTGGCCCAATATCGTACGAAGCACTTCATTAGCCTAGCTGTCACATTCAATTTGTTCATCTATTATGACTCTATATGCTTGTTTCTTTAGTCAATAGTTAAAGGCCCATTCACTTAATCCACTATAATCCTACCACATAATTCAATGACCCGCCAATAGAAGTTTTATTAGTTCTTTCACCTACCGCATTTTCCTATTCCTTTGTCCAGTGGAATCTGAGAAATTCACAAGTTATTTAGGGCTTTGGGAAGCTTGTGACAGTGTAACGATCACTCACACACATAAATAAGGAAAAAGATATGTAATGAGATTTCTATGGCATAATAGGTTGCAACAGCATGTACTCGCCTTTGAACTTTTTATCCAGCTTGCAAGTTGGCTATCCTGAGGCAATGAGATATAATCCAGGGGGACTAACACATATCAAATGTAACCCGCCATTGCCGGGTCCAGTTGAGGGTTACAAATATTTTGATACCTGAATAGCTATTTTATAGAATCAGGTAGCCAGTTTTAACATTTAGTAAAACCCTAATTTTTAACATTTGGTTCCGTAAGCTAGCCCACCTCGGGTTGCTTCTTATGGAATTCACATTTTCAGAAGCTAATGATTCTACATCGAATTGACTAAAAGCAAGATAAACTCGCATCATAAAAACTGTGTAGTAATCCTTCTAACTGTAAACATGCTACAAATGCATCACTTGATGTCGGTATGCAAGTACGTTTTCAGTTCAGAGACAGATACCAATGAGAAAGACAAGGAAATACAAATCGAAATTACCAACCTGAAAATGTGAACTGCTCAAGCAACGCCCAATCTGGCGGAACAAGGGTACCATACAGCGCTGGAACTCCGCAGGCTGAGTTGTTTCTAGAACTTCTTCTAGTTCACCTAAGAACATGACCTCCTTCGAACTATTTATAATAGGCCAATATTTCAGTAAGCCTCGTATAACAGTATCAGCAAGCTTGCAGTCTTTTTCTACAAACTGTGTAATACAGTATGATAGCTGTTGATGGTATGTGGGTATACATTTTGGCTTGTGAAGTGGAATCAGAACACGAACAAGGAAGAGTTTGTGCTCC
>JAYMTE010002691.1:0-10820 GCA_036897545.1 Pelargonium fulgidum
GCCATTGTCCTTGTTGGGGTTGTTGAGCTTGAGCGGGAACATGACGTTGGTGTTGCCGGTGATTGTAGGATTGGTTGTTGAGCTGGAGCGGGAACATGACGTCATCGTGGATTGACGGCGAGTGTTGGGTTGGGACTCTGTTTTACTTTGTTTTGTTTATGAGTGGAATAATAAACTATAATTGGATAGTGTTGTCTTTTCTGATATTCTTTTGTATTTTGTTGAGCAGTAGTGATATGGAGTATATATGGACAAATGCTGAGTAGTTGCTGTGAGACATGATAACTAGATCTTTCAGCTCACTGTAATTATGTTTTATGCATATAAATATTTCGGTTCATATTTATACTACTTTGGCACAACCTGTTATTTTTTTTATATTTTGTTGAGTTTGAAATTGAATTTTTTTGATTGTTTTATTTAGTTTAGGGTTTGAGTTTGATTTTGGATTTCATTTTGGACATCTAGATTTTGTTTTAATGTTTTTGAAAATTTCATATTCCGGCGATCGGAATCTTCAAGTTATGAATTTGCTGGCGACCGGAATCTTCAAAAAGAAGAAGAGATTTTTGAGTGGCTGACGTAGCGGGAGAGCTGAGGTGGATGGGTGACATGGAAAAAAAATCTGACGTGGACGGGTGACGGGGCGTTGACGCTGACGTGGAGGTAAATGACCCGCAGCAACAAGTCACTTGAACCAAATAAAAAAAAAAACGAGTTAAAGGGCCTAAATAGAAGTGAAAACTATTCGAGAGTCATTTCAATTGTTTGGACAAGTACAAGAATACTGGTGACAATTTACCCAAACATAATTAGTGTGCAACTCAAAACTACCTAGTTTTAATTAGGACAAAAAAGTTAATTTTACACTCATTTTGTTCATCTTCTTCTCCAATAACAGCCACCAAACACACCCATGTTGATACCTTCATATTTTCCAGCTAATTGCAACCTTAAAATCAACAAAGCACCTCCATCTTATGCTTCAACATGGTGGACCTATAGAATTAGACTTAATTAGATTGCATTTATTGATTGGTTTGCATCAAGAGTTAATATGTATATCAGTCAACTGATATAACACTTATAAGTTGGTTGCACCTCATTTAAAATTATGAATTTGAGCGGGTTGCTCCACTTCCACAAATTCATTTGGTGGGTAAAAGTAAATTTTAATAAGATGTCATAATCTCATGAGCAGATTTAAGTTGCAACTGATATAAACTGATATAATTTTTCTTTTTTTATTGACCACATTGCTTGATTTTTGACCATGTGTTCCATTTCCATCCACAATAATGCATTAACAATGATTTACTCCAACATTTTTCAACATTTGTTGGCCCACCATTTTTGGTTGCTTGGTCTAAAATCTTCAATCTTATTATAAAACGTGTAAATTGTGATCAAAATAAATTGAGATGTGGTATTTACCTAATTGACATCCATCATATCATATGATTCCTCCGACCATGAAATAATAAAAGGACACATTTTCGATTCGATAAATTAATCTGTATGCAAATATGGTAATGTTTAAATATATGTTGTTTTTCATCGATAAATATATACATAAAAGTTCATTGTTAGTTGTCAATAAATTCAATAATCTCGCATATTTTTAAACCAATAAATGTATATGTAAGTGTATCAATAAATGTATGTTATTTAATTATTGTCTAATTGCTAGTTATTTCCAAAACACCCTCCAAACGACCTTGGAACTGCAAAAATATGATTTAGGTAATCAACGGAGCTATATTGTATTGTTCGTTGTCTTGTTTTACTTGGACCGACTAAATTTCAGAACAATCTGCGAACATTATCGTATAATCTCAAAAATGTTTCATCTCCGACATCAGAATTTCAACTTAAATAAGATAAATCATATGTAGCTATTTAATTAACATATATCTCTAACCAAATTAATTATATTTTTGGCTAAGCATATATACTAAGTGTCATGTGAACTAATTAAGAACAAACATATTGGTCATAATACCTCTTTTTACACATGCTAAGATGGTAGAGTTAGGCATAAATCATAATTAATTATATGGAAAGATAAGATTGGAGAAGTCATAATCTCAAAGTTCTTAGCTATTATTGGTTTATTATAATAAAAGTGTCACTTTCATATTTTAACCTTAAAACACACAACAAAACAAATCAATCATTTTTTTTTATTCACAACATTGATTAGGTTTAGCAATTCAATTTGAGGAAATCTACTATTATTTTAACTCATCAAGACATTGATAATGTTTTTTTTTCTTTTTTCAAGTTTCTACTTTGTTTTGTAAATAAAGATTTGATGGTGTGAGGATGATATCTTAAGGAAATATACAATATTTTAATTTCTCATCATATTATAAGAGACAATCTACTAATATTTTATTTTATCACAAAATTTGATATTGTTTTTCTTTTTTCTCTTATTTGAATTGTATACGTAAAATAGATCTAGAAATAGAAATGGAAATATAATAGATATGAATTGTATACATTAAATAGATCTATAGAGTTAGATTAAGGTTTATCAATCAGAATCCGACCCCTTTTTTTTTTTTTATAATCTAAATCATGAGGTTCCTAAGCGGGTCCACAATATTGCGGTTGACACCTTTAAGCAGTTTTAACGCAACTGCATTCTCCGAGACTCAAACTCAAGACCTCAGATTAAGCTGAAACAACACCTTACCAGTTGACTCACGCGTTTGGTGGTCCGACCCGACCTTTTGGCACCTCTAACACAACTACTATGACTGAAAACATGTTAAGGGCTTTGAACAAGACTAGTCAGAAAACTATAAAAGCCCAATACCAGTGGGCCTAAAGCCCATTACAGTAGCTCCAATAACATGCTCTATGAAGGTGAGGCCCAAGTTACACATCCCAATCAGGACTAGCATTTTTTTTCCCCCTCTCGAATGTACAAATTGTGAGATTCGTGCGTGTGTGTCGTGTTCGTTGTTGCAAATTATCAATAAAAAAACATTTTCGTCCCGCTGCAAAAATGCTGTAACGACAGAGCCGTATGTCGCAAATTATCATTATAAGAATGACCTCTCTCAACAGAACTTTATGCATATACAGTAATCTAAATTAAAGTTTTTTCTTCAACGACTTCCATATTCATTACCTAACGTGATAACAATCAATAACTACAAATTGATATGTCGTTTCTCTTGAACTTGAAAAAGTATGATCATTTCCAAGAATTTGGTACATGCATTTCAAATCTAAATGACTTGGATAAAATTCAAGTTGCCAAAATATAGCAAACAATTGCAAATCAAACTCATTGAATGGCATAATCTTTCTTTTGGTACATGCCATTAAAGCACAATATTGAGGAATATCATTTCAATATTAATTTAATTGATAAACTTTTTCTCTTCATAGAAATAGTTATTGGAGAACACAAAGAACAAGATATTGTGATTGTGTAAATATGCCATTATTGAAGCTCAAGATTTAGATATTGTAAGCTAAAGGATTGGTGGACATGACACAAACCCATGTCTTTGACATCAACTTGCTATACTCATCTAAAATTCTTTTTTCATCAGCAACGAGAAATTATAATTAACGGGACATTATATTCGAAATAACAATATTTCTTACTCTCTAAAGAGAGCGGGATCATAAATTTCACCCTACATATCCCACCTCATACCTCCGACGAGAAGACTCGAACTTGAGACATCAGAGAGAATTTAAAGTGTTTTAACCACTTGAACCAACATGTCTAGATCATTTTCTTAATTTTTAGATCACTGTAATAGTACGAAATTAGAGATAGAAACTTTGTCGTTAACATGCTTTATCGACAGCTGATCCGTTTTTTATTTAGTGAAGGATGTTATTGATAGTCAGTATGTTGTAAAATAATATTAGAAAGATATATTGTCAGAAACTATTTATAAAATAAATAAATAAATCATAAAAAGAATCGTTCCTTCTATCTGATCGTATCCAAATGATCAATCTCGACGTTAAAAATGAGAATATTATTTATGTGCATGAATCCATTAATATTACAAGTCATGGTCATGATGCTCTTTCTCCTTATGGCTTGAGAATCATTTGCTCTTTTGCAAATTGCAATGAATCAACAACTCTTATAAAATTAATATCCTAGCCATATTTAATATTTTATATATATATATATTAGAGATTAAAAGGTAAAGTTGATAGCAATGTGAATCATGGTAGCAATTGAGAAATGGGAATCTAATAAAAGCTTGTAATTGGCTTTAACATGCACATATGATAATATGATATGATGAATATTATTATTCTCAAGAAAAAAAATGGAATTTAAATATGCAAAATATGTATTCTCACATCACTTTCATTGGTATTCATTAATATTACTTGTGTTGTTTATTGTTTTATTATTTATACCAATAACATAAATTAGATTTTTTGAACACTCTAGATTTTGTGTTTTTTTCTTCTTTGCTTTCCCAACCAATCAAAAATTGTTCTTTCATATATTTTACTTTTATAAAAAGTTTAAAACTAATTTGTTAGAGATAATTACCAATATAAACAAAGTAGACATGACAAGTGTATTAATATGTTAACCCAACTCAATATATAAAGAGATTGCTATAAGGTACATGAATAAACTAAATTTGATTTATCTTTTTTTTTTTTTTTTCCTGATTGAAAAGATGTTTATAGTATTAAATCGAATCAGAATCCAACAAAGACAAAATAAACTTAGGAGATTAAGAACCAACCCATCCAATTACTCCGACGAGAGCATGAGCCGTTCAGTTTGCAGGCCGGCCATCAGATTTGATGGGTGGACTGGTACTCATAGCCCAATCCATTGCTGATTTGAGTAATTGATAATATGATATGCATTTTTTTTTTAAATAACAATAAATTTTCAAAATTCAAGATCCCTAACCAAATTATTTTTGGCAAAGTTAATTAGGTTTTGAAATATATAATAACCTCCCAAAAAAGAAATAAAAAATCACCTTTTAAGGTAAAAAAATCTCCTTTCCAGATATTGAATTTGTTACCAATTTGAATTGTTTTTCCTAGTTTCAGGTTAAAGAGTTCAAATTGTATACAAAGTCAAATACCAAAGTTACTTAAAACAAAAACTCCCTCACAAAAAGAATCTTCAAAACCTTATATATATAATATATCTATGGACCAACCCATAAAAACACCAACTAGTTTTTGTGTTTGCCTATAAAAACCCTACTTCTCATAAACCTAAAAAAAAATCCCAATCTCTTCACAAATCTTTGTGTTCCTCTTCATGGCATTGTCAAAGGTTGATCAAGTCAAAAGGGTTCTCCATGTAATCAGGTTGGTTCATAATCTTCGTATCACTAATGTTCTACACACGTGTATTCACGAGCAAAGATGAGTTTCAATCAAAAGTTATTGTTTGAGACACAGCCAGAACAGACACTCCAAAGAAATAGATTCAGACGGGTATGAGTGTTCACGAGGTGTCATCTCCTCGTTGGCTTGGTTGAGTCTCAGATGTTCTTTTCTTCACATATATACATACGTACACATTCTTATTCATATTGTTGTTTCTTGGTTTTCAAGCAGTCGAAACTACTCTCCCTTTAGGTTACCGGGAATGGAACATTTTAAACGGCAAGCTGTGCCGGAGTGCGGCTCTTCAAAGCCGAAGCTCGGGGTGGAAGAGAAGGGAAAGAGCGCATACTGGTCCACCTGGATGAAGGATCCGGAGACCGGAAACTGGGTTCCGGAGACTCACTTTGGGGAGACTAAAGTTGCAGAGCTCAGAGAGAAAGTGCTCTCCAAGAAGTAAAAACCTATGAAGAAGTTGTCTATGGATCAACTGCTGAATCTTAGTTGAAAAACAGCTTTTTCTGTTATGTTTACGAAACCGGAATCGATTATATGTGTGATATTCTATGGCAAAATTACATGATTATAGTATCGTGTTCATGTCAGAGTACCCAACTCGTTAACAAACATGAAACGGCCGCCCCTGAATCTAGCTAGTCTTATTGTTTATGCATGTTGGGTCGTGTCAACCTGACCTATATAGATAAATGGGCCGTGCTACAAATTCATAAACCTATTGTGTTCGTATTGGACCATATAACACACAGACAACTATCACCGACACGAACACGAAACACACAGATTGCCCGCCCTAATTCTACCATCAATATTCCACGACAAAATTGAACAGTAGCTAAAACCGAAAAAGAAAACACTTACGAATTCGACACTTAATTAAGGATCATGGATTGACAACAAAAATCACCACACAATATTATTTCGAAGAGTCATACGCTCACGAATTGATTATTCAAGAAATCGTTCTATCTTGATATTGAGAAAAGTATGCCTATTGGTGAGTACATCTTAGAGGACTACAAGTATAGCTGAATGAGTTCGTCACTGACCACGGATGGAGTGAGAACGCCTAGATCGGTAAAGAGTAGAGTCAGATACTGCGGGGGAGTGTAGTCCCGAGCAGATCTCTCGACCTCAACTTTGGACGGGATGGGCACCCCAAAGTCAATGGGGCGCAGGGCAGGAGCCAAGTCTTTCTGATCCAATGGATAAAGTCGTGCAAACTGTAATGCAAAACAAATCATCCTATGTAAAGGTTTTGAACTCTACTAACAAGTATAAATAACATTTCTTCAAAAAAAAAAAAACAAGTATAAATAACACAATATAATGACGGTAAGAGTTAGCGTACCTTGTAGCTCTCAGCAGCCACGTAAACGGGTTTATTCATGCTGTGTGCCACAAGTGCAATCTGGTAAGTTCCCATCATGTTAATTATACCTCCGCTTTCCACCACCCCATCGGCCCCTACAAATACCATGTCAACTTCATCCATGCTATATGCCACTGCAGAGTCAATTAGGAGCTTCACAGGAACATCGA
The DNA here is from genome assembly GCA_036897545.1 of Pelargonium fulgidum. Taxonomy (NCBI): domain Eukaryota; kingdom Viridiplantae; phylum Streptophyta; class Magnoliopsida; order Geraniales; family Geraniaceae; genus Pelargonium; species Pelargonium fulgidum. Next base: position 6,916 of record JAYMTE010002691.1, read on the forward strand.
GCTTGGCCAATTCATTGGACAGTCGTAATCCTGTTCTATCAGGCCTTCCCTCTGCATTTTAGAGTAATAAAAAATGTTACAAAACTTGTAAAATTTCCCGACATCGTTAGATTAAATGTGAAAGATGCACCAATTGTCTGGTAACTATAAGTAGCATCTAGCTTCCACAGTAAATTATGAATACAATATGGTAGTGTTTGGATTAAAAAAATTTGGAATGGAAATGAGAATGAGATTCTCATTCCATAGTCATTTTCACGACCAAAAAGTCTTAATCAAACATGAACCAATGAGAATCACATTCTCATTCCCATTCTTGAATCCCATTCCTGAACAACAATTCCAATCCAAAAGCTACCTATATGCTGTGAGGAGTGATATAAGCTACTATTATATGAGGGCGGCTTAATCGGTCAGCACCTATAAAAGAAAAGATATAAAAAAGATACATCTGCCAGATGCATTTTGTCAACAGAAAGTGATAAACTATTGATGATGTGAATAATATGTTTTATACTTTTTAGCTATAGTGATTTCCAACCAGCAATTGTAAATAGCTGTCAGATTATGGTCTCCACAACCTAGTATGTTAAATATTTCATCCGTCCCAAAATGAGTGTACTCTTTCCTTCTCAAGTAAGTTAGTTATACATGAATTGTCAATAGTATACTTATAACAATTTAGTTAGTATCCCCTAAAACATGATCATGAGGATAGAAGAGTAAATATACCACGTTAACTAAAGGACACTCATTTTGGGACGGGTCGTCGGAGGGAGTACTAAATATTGAGAAGTTCTGATTAGATGACACATGATTCATATTAACACAATTCAAGCATAGCTAAGCAAGTGGTTGGGTTTTGAAACTAAACCTGTGCACAAAACACGAAATAGTTTCTTATTCTGAGCTGCTGTCTTCAGAACTTCCCAAACAACTCTGGAGAACCCGTGCACCAAAATAGTACAACCATCAAATATAAAATCTTGACTGAGCATGGCGATGATTCTGCGAGCCTGGAATATGATTAAGTTACTTGTAATATTAATTGGACCCATTCCAAGATAAAATTGTGACAGAGCAATTGCTTTGTAGAGCCATAATTAGGTTAAAATACATACCTTACAAGAGATCTCCCCAAACTTCTCTGCACGTTCAATCAAGCGAGACTTGGCAGAATTGAAGTCCTCGTACTCTAATGCCGAAGTTCTAGTGACATAACGCATGAACAAATCACAGCCGGCTGTCAAGGAGATGGAGGTTGTATCCCATGACTAACATGCAGATATAAGATTAATCATTTGACTTGAATAGTACAAGAATCTGAAACTTAAATTTCTATATTATGCTTTCACGTTCCAACAACTTATAAAAAGAAGTAATGCAATTCAAAGACAAAAATATCATCAAAGCCTTGTTTTATACTATGTTGAGGTTGGCTACATAAATACTTTAGCAAAATGATTAGGAATCCTCAAATTGATTATTGATCACATAATAGTTAAGTATGACTTATTAAGCATTGAGCTTATGACCAAATTCGTTTTATGTCTTCGTTACTTGTTAACAGGTAAAAGATATAACAGCATTTCCCATCTAACCAATCAATACTAACAACTAAACTCACTTCCTCTGAAAACAAATTCCGCTTCCTCAGATATCAAATAGCTTTACTCTTTTGCACTATTCCGATGCTGAGATTTCATCTAGTCGTCTAATTCATTGAGTGTACACATAAGTAACCTTCTTCACTGAGCATACCAAATTCACAGAGCAACACCTCCCTTAACTTTAAAATTAAGGGAGCCATGAAATTTAGATTCAAAACCGTATTAATTCATCACAACATACAACAGCATAACATTAGTCAAAACTTTCTTCAAGGGGAAAGAAACTAGATATCCTCCACATGCACTTAATACCACAGAACTTGAGTTCCTATATACCAAGTCAGTGCCGGTGAAATCCCATCACAAATGACAAAAATGAAACCAGAAAAGAGCTTTAACATATCATTCATGAAACCCATTTTCCCACTATAGTTAGTCCAGTAAAATAAACTCCTATCATGCACACTTATTTAGATCCGCTAGGCTATCTACATTAATCCATCCACCTCTACTCCACCATTGGTTGAGGGATCGAGATCTTTCTGACAGGAGGTGAGTGCGAACAAGATAGAAGGAGGGCCCCTATAAAACATGGTTTTCTAGCTAGCAGGGAGCTCCCATCTGTCCAACAAAAAACAACAACAACAACAAAGCCATTTCCCGAACAATGTCAAAGTCAAATACATGAATCCATTAGCAAGACTCTTCTCTGCTCGTATTCTCTTTCTCCACTCTATCCTCTCTTATGCTATCTCCTTAGTTAAGACAAGTACTATCATGTCTTTCCTTACTATTTCTTGCCATATTAACTTAGGTCTAACCCTACCCCTTCTAATTTCTCTCACAAGATCACTAGTCTCTCTACACTACACATGACCAATCTTTTTCTAAAACTATTTTCTCGCGCCTTATCTTCAATTGAAGCTACCCCAACTTTTTCTGTAATAGTCTCAATCCTAGTGTTACCACACATCCACCTCAACATTCTCATCTCTACTACCATAATTTATAGCTATGCAATCTCACATCGGCTCAAAACAAGAAATAAACGCAAAACCTGATTTACCGATTCGCATGGTTTTTCCTACAAATTTTTGGGAGTGCACTATAGTGAGAAAGTAAAGTACGATAATCTTCTCATCAGTAACATAGTTGACACAAAGTCTATTAATAAATAGAACCAACTATACATTCATAGTAATCACCTTAAATCTTCAAACTGAATAGAAAATGTAAATGCTTTCAATTCAAATAGTCGGATTCAAGCTAGCTCAGCTTCAATACAAAACCTAAATAAACAGTAATATATACATATATTATATATAGGCACATAACTATACAAGAAGCAAACTTTTCCCCAATTCTGATCAAATTAGAGTTCAATTCAATCTCCAAAACACTATTTTCCATGGAAACAAACAGAAAATTCCTCACTATTAACTATATAAGAAGCAAATGTTTCCCCAATCCTGATCAAATTAGAGCTGAATTCAGAAAATGCTATTTTCCAAAGAAACAAACAGAAAACTCTACACTTACTTTGAGAGAATCCGAAGCTTTCTTGAGCTCAATTTCGAGCTCCATCATAGTTGTGGCCTCACTGTTCCTAATCACCGCCGCCAAAGCACGAATCGCCGCCACGGCCTCTGCCAGGTCCGGCTGCTTCCGCCAGCTATTGAACTGATCGATGACGCTAAAGCTCTTGCCGGAATCAGAATCCCTAGCCTCGTCCTCCGGCGGGAGGCTGATTCCGTCGGGGTCGCGGCCGACGGCGGCCTGGGCCTGCGCGAGCCAGTCGCTGGTGACGACGCCGTGGTGCGCGGCGCGCGTCTGGTAGTAGGCGGAGATCTTAGGGTTAGGGTTTTGGGCTGTGTCCGCCATGGACGAGTACGGAGGCGGAGAGGAGAGGGAGAGGCTGTCGGGGTTCGCTGCGGCTGCGGCGGCGGCGAATGCGGCGTCGTTTTGGTCGTTGTCCTGCCTGTCCAGGATGAAAGAAGCTGATCTCCACCACATCAAGAAGAGCTCTTTCTGTCACTTTCTCGAGAAAATTTTGGTTTAACTGTGAAGTAAAATAAGAAAGTAAAGAGCAAAAACATATATGGTTTTTGTTAATAGAAATGATATAGTTCAAGAGTTCACCTAGGGAATGAACAAAAACATATATGGTTTTTAATTATGATTTTCATCCCATTTTTATTATTTCATTATTTTTAAATTTAGATGGATGATAATAACCCATTTCCCGAAGACAATTGTGATTTACAAAGTCGAATAGCAAGAATGAAAAGGAAGAAC
>JAYMTE010002692.1:0-10817 GCA_036897545.1 Pelargonium fulgidum
GCCGGCGGCATTTCGGCGGTCATCGGAGCTGTCCTGATCTTGGGTCGGAAAAACTTCGGGCCACCGAGCGAGTTCGCCATTGCGAGAATCGTCGAGACCTTCATTGGACTGTCGTGTTCGATACTTGTGGAGCTAGTTTTTGAGCCTACGAGAGCTTCAACTCTAGCGAAACTCGAGCTGTCTAAAGCATTCGGGACGTTACACAAGTGCACCGAGTCGGTGAGCCTCCGAGGTGGCAAGGCGAGCTTGTTGAAGACACAAAAGAGACTGAAAATGGTGGTGGTCGAGCTAGGGAAGTTCATTGGAGAAGCTGACGCAGAGCCCAACTTCTGGTTCTTGCCTTTCCATAGTGCATGCTATGGTAAGCTTCTAGGGTCTCTCTCAAAAATGGTCGACGTCATGGTTTTCTGTGCACATGCATTGGGAGACCTAGAAAAAACCTTGCAAAAATCAAACGACGTCGCAGAATCGGTGAACAAGCTATACGACGACGTGGAGCTGATCAAGAAAGTGGTTGGCTCGTACGTGAAGTGCTGTGAGGAGGTTGTGTCTATAAAATCTATACCGGAACTCGAAAAGGAGTTGGAGAAGAGTAACATTTCTTGCGATATTGAGATGGGCAAGTTTTCGGGTTCGGGTCATGTTTACGGGGACGAGGAGATAGAGAAGGTGATGAATGGGTATCTGCAACATGCACGAGAGGTTGTGGAGAAAATGGAGAGTCACGACGGTGACGATAATGGCGACGAGGAAGTGAAGAGTGTGGTGGTGCTGGGCTTGGGAGCGCTAGGGTTTTGCATGAGCAGCCTGGTGAGAGAGACGAAGGAGATTGATAAGGCGATAACGGAGCTGGTTCAGTGGGAAAATCCTTCGCGGCAAGTGAATTTGTGCGATATCAGAGCTAAAATACACGCTTTGTACAAATCATGAACATAGTGTTGCTCATGAACAATTGAAACACCGCTAATGTTTACTCTTTTATGAAGTTCATGTGGAATTATACAAATTTGTAATGATTTATATGGTAATTGCACTGTGGAATTATACTGAATTTTTGGTGTGAACCTGAAAATAAAATAGTTGGGTTTTCGAGCAATAGTATGTGATATAAATACTTGAAATGACAAAAATCATGAGATGGGCTTTTTAAAATCAAATAATGGGGCTTTGAGCCCAAAAAATTTAATGTGGCTGCTGGGATTCGACCCCAGGTCTCCACGGCCACAACGTGGAATTCTCACCACTAAACTACAGCCACTTCTTGTTTTCTTTTTTAAAATTAAATTATTTATTAGTATGTATCGAAGATTTGTTAGGTGGTGGCAGTCTGAACTAATACGTACGTCTTACCTGTCAACGGTTAATTGATTATTGAACGTGTTTGCTTTTTAAAAAAAAAGAATTGAACGTGTTGGTTTAATTTATAAGTTTGTTGTGTGCATTGACATATTTATGTTTGAACTGGTCATTAATATAAATAGAAATAATGATTGAGAAATTTTGAAAATTGTTATAGCTACCTACTTAAATTTTATTTTAAGTTGTATCATTAGTCAAATTTAACATAAAAATTGGGCTTTGTGTTTTTGGTTTCATTGTATATATTTTACTAGATTCGAAGTTTGTTGTTCGGGTAGTTGCCAGTGATGTTTTTGTTTTTGTTTTTTTTAATAGGTGAATGGTACTTTATTAAATAATTTCAAAGAAAAAATAAAGTATAAGAAAGGAGATCATGCATTTAGACGGATTGGAGAACTCTATGCCTTAATGTTTTCAAAACCAAAACTATATTGGTGATAAATTGACGAATATGGTTGAACTATTGGTACTAAATTATTGCAGTTTAGAAACATGTCGGAGCAGGAGGTTGAGTTGCTCAAAGAAGATGCTCTAGTTTGGCGGTGTCTCACCACATGTGTAGTTTTAAGTTTTTTGTTTTGTACAACGAATTGATCAATTGTTGATGCTACCTTAAAAAAATGATAAGTGGCCTGATCAAACGCAGTTTAGAAAACATATCAGAGAAAATGTTCAAACTTTAACAATTTCTCACTGATGTCTTGTTCTTATTTTTTTAGTTCTACTTTTTCTTTTATACGGTCAAAAAAAATCAGTTGTTAATGTACATTTAAAAAAAAAAATCATAAATAAATTTTTCAAACAACAAAATGCTTATAACTGAGTCATAACTGAATCCCACTAACCATGTGTTCACCCTTTAGACTGCTTTCTCCTTGCATACATTCATTCAAATCATCATCTTCATATGTACATTTGATTTCCACACTTAAGCCTTAGGGAAACCCTCCTACTCATGTTAGAGACGTAAGATGATGGAAAATAGAGTTTTAAACCAATGGAATAAACCACCGAATAAAATTAAAATTCGAATTCAAAACTTCTTCCACCTAAAATTCAAAACAATAAAAATTTCTAAACAAAAAAAACAATCTATTATTATTTGGCATAGACAAATTTTATTAATAAAATCATGGAAATATTAGACATGCTCCATATCTTAGTTTGTTTCCGAGTTACGTCTCCGCAAAATCAAAGCACTCGCTAATTAACTTCCCGACCTCCTCCAATTTGTAGTCTCCCATTTTTTCTGTCTCCAAAACCGCTCGCTGTAAATCCTAGATTTTCTATCCGAACAACAAGGTACGGTAATTATTGATTAGAATCCATTATCGTCTACTCAATAAATCAACAATTAAAGTATAAAATAAGAGCCAAATTTGGTAGGTTTGGCGAGGTGCGATTGCTGTTTTTGTTGTTGTTATTGGGTCCCTATCATCATATTAACTAATCAGTTCAATGCTTCCCTTGATTTTGAAGCTTCCCATTTTTATTCATTTTCATTAATGTTTTTTTAAATCTCCATTTGGTGGAGGAAGTTTCGATTTTTATAGAGTTTTTCTTATTTGGGACTATAAATACGAGTCCCCAATTTCTGAAATTACAACTCATCATCCTAGGGTTTTCTGCTGATCTCACTGTGAAAAGGGTATGTCTAGTTCTCTCTCTTTCCTTTGTTTGATCTAGAATTCGAATTTTCTGTAGGTTAAAGTTTGGATCTTTTGTGGGGGCTGTGTGTTGATGACATTGATGCCCAATTTGCATATTTGGGCAATGTATATGTTGTGTTAAATTGATGGGTTTTGGTGGGTTGTGTTAGGTGCAGAGTTTAAAGAGGAGATCTGAGCAATGGCAAACACTTCTTCCAATGGAACTACAAAAGCTCCTCCAAATCCGTCCCCTCTGTGAAATTCCAAGTTTTTTCAGGTGATATTATGTCCATAATGGTTCTAGTTCTACTTGTTAGTTGTAGTTCAAATGCTGTTAGTATGTATTTTGTTGCTAGACTCTATTGTGTCTTCTTGTGATGCTTGTCTTATCTGATATGGCCGTCAATTACTATTTTGTTGCAAACAGTTTTGATTAAGGATTCAGCAAATTCTGGATTATTTATTTTATATTTCAGTTTTGCATTTGAGTTGCAAAGTTTGTTTGTATTGTGCTGTATGTTTACTCCAGCTGATTGTAGGTTAGGGGATCTCAGCATTTCTCGATTCATGGTTCTTTTGTTAGTCCTCTGCTATCTGTGATTGTCAAATCAAAGATACATTGTTGATGTTTTTCATTTGAAGCTGACGAAGGATATGAATGTTAGCTTTAATATGTGATACCATGCCAGATCCTGCCAATCAGCACTAGATCTATATTCCCTTTCCTTGTTCAACATTACAGTGATTAAGTTATTGGCCAGAGATGTGATGCTAGAATGTTTGATATAAATTTGAAGTCCACATTTCTCTGCATTTTTAGATGTAACCAGTTCGTTCACCAGCATCGTCTTTGATGGTTTAGTTTTACTGTAACTATATTTAATCTGCCTGGTGGTGGGCAGTTCAATAATCATTAATCACTTTTTATTATGATGACAGTCCAATATGAGGTTTTTGGTTACTGGAGGAGCTGGATTCATTGGTTCTCACCTAGTTGACAAATTAATGCAAAATGAAAAGAATGAGGTTAGTATTTCTTATTTTCGCCTTTTCTTATTTTATCATATTTTTAACCATACACCCCTTCACATTTGATGAATTATACTTAAAATTGGAAGACCAAACTTAAAAGTACCAATGATTCCGTGAAGTAGATTACTACGTCCCATGACAATAATGCGCATCGGGTTCTTTTTCTCTCAGGTGATTGTTGCCGATAACTATTTCACTGGGTCAAAAGACAATCTCAGTAAATGGATTGGACATCCAAGATTTGAGCTTATCCGTCATGGTAGTTTCTTATCTTCTATTATGTTCCTATTGTCCAGTCCTAAATGGTTCCTTGTATGAGTTTTCAAATTGAATCTTTCCATTTTCTTGTTAGTTGATACTGTGAATTTTAAGAGTTCAATTTCACTTTGGTTATGATTTGTGCCATTTGTAATACTGTTTTGCCCCACCCATATGTCCATAGAATGCATCTGACATAATTTTACATCATGGTTAAACTGGTTACTAGTTTTCCTTACTAAGAAATTGGATTAGTGTTGTTCTACCATAAAGTATAAATGGCGTACCAAAATACATTCGAAGTAGAAACCTAGTCAGCAATTGTAGTTTTAGCATAATTTAGCTATTGTTAAAGTAAGGGCTTAGTGTAGAGAAACGGTCTCAAACTATACAATAAATTTCTAAAATATAGTTGGAACATTTGTGTATTGGTAATTAAGACGATATTTGTTTCTCCATGCGGAAAAGATGATGATTTGTTTGGCAAAATTAAATGGCTATGAAGTTTGAATAATTGACGTATCTGTGTAGGGTGTATAAACAACTTCAAATATTATATCTTATTGAGAGGGTTCTGATTAAAAAAATGTCAATTCCAAGCGTAGAATTGCAGTTGAAAGTAATTACTATTAGCTTGTTAAGTTGAAGTAAGGGATTATCACTATTAGCTTGTTTTTACGTCTAACATATTACTACATTTCTTTTCCTGTTTCCCATAAATGCACTTACAACTTCATGCCATTGTTCTGAAAGAAGAAAAAAAAAGTATAATGTCAAGCTCCTTGCTTCTTGACTTGCAAATTCACTATCTATGATTTTCCTCTAGTTTCTTTCTATGATTTTGCGAGTTTATTTTGACTGACGTGTTTTCTGCTGCACGCTTATTTGTTTCCTTTACAGATGTCACAGAACCACTGTTGGTCGAGGTCGATCAGATTTACCATCTTGCATGCCCTGCTTCGCCAATTTTCTATAAATACAATCCTGTAAAGGTGTGTGTATATCAGTATATATGTGTTGACGTTGCTATGTTATGTTACAAGTCATTCAAATGTTCTCATTGACTATATAGGTCCCTCATCCTCCTTCCCCGATTAACTGTTTTATATAGGCCTATCAATTGGTAGGCCACAAAAGAAGTTATACCACCTAAATGTTAATATGGGCTGCTCAGTAACAAATTAATCAGTTTGAAGTAGGTGACCTAGAATTGAATATTTGCTTTTAAGATATACCCTTATTTGCAAGCTTATGATTCTTTAACAGACAATTAAGACAAATGTGATTGGCACACTGAACATGCTAGGACTTGCCAAGCGAGTTGGAGCAAGGTTTGAAAATATGGTTCAGTAATTATTACTTTCAACATTCCGTGATTGCTTTTTCTCATCTGTTATATGTGGTCTACAGGATTTTGCTTACTTCAACTTCAGAGGTATATGGAGATCCCCTTGTGCACCCCCAGCCTGAGACCTACTGGGGTAATGTCAACCCAATTGGTACGTTCACTACTCAAGTTTTGCATGGTATCAATTTCCTTTGCATATTTAAAGGTTATCACTGTTTGAGTATCTTAGTACATTAGTTCGCTCTAGATATATACCTGCAGTGACGGAAATAGGGTTTGGTTCATCTTGCTTCAAACATGGTTACTGCTTGATTTGAATAAATGTTGAAACCTGCAAATATAGACTTGCATGAAACTGAGTTGGCACGAAGTGATGTTGATTTACTCTTGAGCATTTCCCTAGAGTAAAATTTGGAACAACATTCTCCTATGTGATTATCATCTATGTCAGGTTTTTCCTCATAGTTCTACACAGAACGTTTAGAACATTGCCATGTGATTGATCATGCATATATCTTGTACTTTTTGGACATGACTTAGTGATTTAATTCCCATTGTGGCATCTTGTTCTGTTGGTCATTTTACATTGTTATCTGACAATGTTCATTCATCCTCATTTAAGACAAAGCTTTCATGAGACTTCGTTTTGGGTTGTTTATACCTTTAACAATGGTAAATTCATGTAATCCCTGGTGCATGGCTTGTAATTAATCTACTCTTAAACAGTTATAGGATTCACTGGAAGCAGAATGCAGTTTCTCTGCTACTTTAGTATAGTACTATAGACATCTTCTTTTGTTTAACAGGAGTTAGGAGCTGCTATGATGAGGGGAAGCGTGTTGCTGAAACTTTGATGTTTGACTATCACAGGCAGCACGGAATTGGTAAATGTGCCGATATCTATACTTCTGCTTAAGGTTTCTTATGAATTACCTATTAACTCTCTCTCGCTCATTTTGAAGAAATACGAATTGCTAGAATCTTTAACACATATGGACCACGCATGAATATCGATGATGGGCGTGTGGTCAGCAATTTCATTGCTCAAGCACTTCGGTAAGTCCTTTTTCTGTTTCATTTGGTATAGCAATGTCTGTGTTACTGTCTTTATATGCTAAGCTTTGTTTAGTGGAAAAACAATCATGAGTTAGTCGTAACACAATCTCTATATATTAAGTGCTGTTTTAGTTCTTTTCAACTAAAGAAAATGACGACACTGATGCTATTTATATCAGTCCCAAAGGCTGCAAGGTTGTTTATGTCTCTAGTTAACTTTGTTCCCTCTTTGCATGGTGTAGTGGAGAACCATTGACAGTCCAAGCTCCTGGAACACAGACCCGCAGTTTTTGTTATGTCTCTGACATGGTATGTAGTATACAAAACATGTTCTCTAGTTACACTTCACAATATTGCAATATCTGACTCGCTGCGTACTTACTGAAGGTCGATGGCCTTGTTCGGCTCATGGAAGGAGAGAACACTGGGCCAATCAACATTGGAAACCCAGGTAGGACCTATGATAAAGGAATCAATCACCGTATACTTGCATTCAGACATGCCCTTTTACTGTATTATTTTCCCGGCATTGCTAACCTACATATTTTGGCTCAATTTAGGTGAATTTACTATGCTTGAACTTGCCGAGACAGTAAAGGAGGTGAGTTTAATCTTATATAATTTATGATTATTTCGTTGTTTGATATCTCTAAATGATATGTTGGTTAATTGATGGTGTTAATCGTGCAGCTCATCAATCCTGATGTGGAGATAAAGCATGTAGAGAACACTCCAGATGATCCACGACAGAGGAAGCCAGATATCACCAAGGCAAAGGAGTTGCTGAAATGGGAACCAAAAGTCACACTCCGGGATGGTCTTCCTCTTATGGAGGCAGACTTCAGACTAAGGCTTGGAGTCGCGAAAAAGAAGTGAACAAATGATTGATTGTGGATTGGAACTCGTGTTCACGAGTCTTGCAGCTTTTACTGCGGGAGTAGCGACTACTTGCGGAAACATATGACCTCATAACCTCTTCCCGTTATGTTTCATCTTCTCTTACAAAATATTCATATGTGCCGGTGTATTTTTCTTCTTCGTTTTATGCCCTTTCTTTCGGGATTAGGAATACAGAGATGCCGTTTCTTCTACAATGTTATGTAGCTATGGGATTGTTCATGACAATGTTGTCTTTTGCAATTTTGTTACAACAGTTTTCATAATAATAAAGGTTTGCTTTTAAATTTATCTTGCACTCTTCATAGTCTTGTCTCTTATATGATTGTACTGTGATGAAGCTGCGTTCTTTGGACTCATAAATTAGTATCATGGTCATTTTTGGAGTATGCTTTAGGATTGCAACATATATTTTTGTTAGCTCAAAAGAAAACGATTTTATTAACTCAAATCATTCTGTAGTAGAGATACGATCACCAATAGAATCGGAAAGTTAATACAACTAAACATGCTTGACACGTAACTTGAGGACTGAACAAGAGCCTCATCCACCCGATTCGCAAACTGGCCTATACAAGTAAAATCTAAACCATCAATATTTTTCGGAAATCAATTATAAGATATTGCAAAATAAAAAACACTGGAGACCTTCCATGTGGTTTGAATGGATCCAATCATTTCTCTTAACTCGACCTTCACCGTGACATCCCGCCAGTGACCAACCCCTCTTTTAGCAACCCATAACAACGCCTTCTTTACCGCTGCCGCCTCTACTTTCCTTCACGTAGCATTGCAACTTATCCTTCACATAGCATTGCAACATATATTTGATTTGAAATGCTATATTTTAAGATTGGACATCTATAACAATTTTATTATGTTATATTTGAAACACTTATAATTAAATATTTATTTAAAATATGATATCAGGATTCATGTCAACAAAGGTAACCACGAAAATAAGCATAATCCGCGTCACTAGCTTTTACATTTATTTACCACCGTCAATCGAAGGCTATCAACGGCCTGCATTGAGCTTAGTGCTAGCACACAGATCGCTTCTATCGACCGTCGATTGATAGCAAATCTAACGCACACTATCCACCCGCGAAACTTCAAATTCCCAAATCCAAAATCTCCCACTCTGCTATATAAACTCCAAAAAGCCGAATCACACATCATCGAATCCGAAACTCAGATCTACAATTGGAGCACAGTCCATTTCAATCCCCGAGCTTCTGCGATAATGTCTGGCCGTGGAAAGGGTGGTAAGGGTCTGGGCAAGGGAGGAGCGAAGCGTCACCGGAAGGTTCTGAGAGACAACATCCAGGGCATCACCAAGCCCGCCATTCGCCGCCTGGCTCGTAGAGGAGGCGTCAAGAGAATCAGCGGTCTGATCTATGAAGAAACCAGAGGTGTTCTTAAGATCTTTCTAGAGAATGTGATTCGCGATGCTGTGACCTACACTGAGCACGCGAGGAGGAAGACGGTCACCGCCATGGATGTGGTCTACGCTCTGAAGAGGCAGGGCAGGACTCTTTACGGATTTGGTGGTTAATTTGACCATTTGTATGTATTCCATCAGTGTAGGTTGTATGCTCCGAATCTTTTTTATATATTTTTTCTCTCTCGAATTTTGTTTACTGGATTGTTTGGAGAGAAGATCTGGTCAAAATCTTCATGTCTTGGATTATGCTAGTGACCAAAGCTTCATGTTTTTGAAGATTTCAACAAACATTTAAAAGCCAATACAAGACCTTGGTCTTAAAGCACAAGGGTATGCACTTAGGGATATACTAGTAGATGTTTCAGTAGTCTCACAATCACCATTTTGTTTGCCTATTAATATATAGTATGGTATGCTTATTCTCATAATGAATTAGTCACTAAAAACTATTGAAATTTGTTTACAGCCACAGTTGGGGTTATAATTAGTTAATTGATGGTTCGGATGATGAATTATGAAGTGACATGCGATGGTGAATGTTGCGTTATTATTTTATTTTAAAATATTATAATGAGGTAATGTTGTATGTACCATATGAACTATTAACTTAAATCATATGTATTTTTAAAACTATTTTTCAAATTAAATACCTAACAAAATTTTACAATTTGCTATTCATCAATTAAATCTAATGGAATGACAAATTTTCTTCCAAAAATACTCATTTTACTTTTGTGTTTATTGTTCTTGATGTTTATCGTGTTCTTGGGTTTGTTTTTAACGTTTTTCATGATATTAAGTTTATTCTTAATATTCTTGAATTTTGAAAAAGGAAATACACAGACTTCAAACACCAAATTTATATAATCAAAATTATAAAAACTCACTACAATAATCCAAAATTCAAACCTAAATTACAAATACGCAAAATAAAAATACCAAATAAATTACCTGATAACTGAAGCCAAAATCAACCAACAACCATCAAATTTGAATTAAAAAATCACCCAACACAAATTAACTGTCTGGCAATTTGATTCTGCATTTTGGCTGCCTTCAGTGACGGCTAAACGGCGCACACGTGGCCCATCGATGTCGTCGTCCGCCACCAAGACCTCGACCGTACCCTGCATCGTCATCATGCGTCGACATTTTCGCTGTAGAGGGGTTGTCTCTCCTACGCCGACGTCCTGCTATCGCCAAATCATGAAGTTTTAGTATAGAATGCCAGTAGAGAGATAGAGAAAGCATTAAACATATAGGGTTTTAGTCCATTATGTTCAATAATTGTTAATCTTCTCAATCCATGAATCTCATGGTTTTAGAGTTGTTTGATAATTCTTTTTTCTGGGTTTACTAATTTGATTGTAAAACTGTGAGTTTAATAATTTGGATTTTGATTTCAAGTTTGTGCCGTATTGGGAATTTGAAATTTGCTTTTGAAAAATGAAAAACATTAAAATTTTGTTTTAAACGATAAAAAACAAAACTCAATGGCAAAATGGGTATTTTTAGTAGAAAATTGGTCATTCCGTTAGATTTAATTGAGGGATAGCAAATTGTAAATTTTTAGTGGGTATGTGATTTAGAGTTTTTGAGGCAAATGGCCTAAAAAATCAAAATAAATTAGGTTTTTAGCTCCATCCTTGAACAAATTAGACAATTGGCCCCTCAATTATTTTTTATTAATTTTGGAGGACCTTGACATCAATTGAGATGACGGCAAGGCCTTGCCGGCGACCTTTTTTATTTCAAATCCGGAAAAAAAATG
>JAYMTE010002693.1:0-10817 GCA_036897545.1 Pelargonium fulgidum
ATGGATTTCGAAAACCAATCCATTATTGTCGTCAAACGATGGATAAGAGAGTATGCTGGATTTCGAAATCCAATTCACTCCTATATCACTACGATCAAACACAATATTAAAGTAGTAATCAAACCACTAGTGTAGACTTTTGTTTTATTGGACTGTATATCAAACGGCTATATATATGATATTTGGTGGGCTCGTATATATAATTGTTCAAGTTTTTGTGCAAAATTAAATATCAACTCTGTCACTTTCAAAAATAAATATCAACTTTTAATTTGATTTGACTCTGACTTCATTTATTATATCATGGCTCATGGGTAGGGTATACACGATTACGAGGAACTTCCCGTTGAAAATTTGAATTAATACCAGTTTTTTCAAAAAAATAATTATGAATAAATAATAAAATAATATTATCAAGAATCATGTGAAAATGGGTTAAGTTTAATCTAATTGAAAAGTTCATTAACTGAAGCATAATATTTAGTATAGTATAATAATACAACTCTACCTAGACAGTTGACACTTGACAAGAGGAAATTCAATATATATCTGGCGATGGTTGATTAGGGTATACATCAATAATGTTAGTAGGTAGGACCGAGTTGGTTCTTTGTGGTTCTCAATATGACATTATTGAATTGAAATGAGCAACTGTTTGCTGCAAATCGAGAATGGATGCATTCAAAAGGTTCCGAGTTCGAATTCTACCGCCACTCATTTAAAATTTCAGCACAAGATACGAAGTAGACCTGTGCATGGGCCACGTGCAAAGCGAAACGGGCTTGCACGTGAGGGGGCGTGTTAGAGTATAAAACTATTAATGGTCTTCAACTATCAGCTTAAGTTTTTAGTTGAGTTGGTTTTTTATAAGGAAAGAATAAAGACACTCCTATAAAGATAAATAAATAAGCAAATGGCCTGCCCATCGGATCCGACTCTTCCTACCACACATCATACATCACACAAATTTTAATTATTCATTCACAATTCATGAGAAGCTCATCTTGAAAGCTGTGTACATTCCTTTTCTTCCTTATGTTTTTTCTAGGGTTACACAAACTTTAGCCATAGATATTCTTTGTAAATTTTCGTTTATGGTTGGATATTCTGATGTCCTAGATGCAGCAAAGCTAGGAACCACGCCGATCCATTCCACATATATATAATGATTCTCGTTAACGTGCTTGTAGTACTAATACATGTTTGGACCACAAAATCCATGTGTGCGCATATCACACCATCTACAACATTTCATTGTCGTTGTTCCCCGCCAAAACCATGAATTGCACCGTCGGCGGATGGGTCCGACTTAAAATAATACACAATTTCTGGCATATATTATTCATTTTTTGCATGTTGGTAACACCTGCATGTGCACTGTTTCTTCTTTGTTGCATTGCAAATTGCTCAGTTCATGATCGTCAATGCAAGTAGCTTGGATTTGAACGAGTGGTCAATTTTTTGCTCTTTATTTTGGGCACACACTTTAGGGAACATGGGCCATAGCCTTACGCCCTTACCCAATATAATGGGCTTTACATTGTACACTTCAAGCCCACTCAGATGAACATTAGGCCCAATGGGCTTCTTTTATGTTAATGTGGTCATGGACCTATTTCTGTCTATTTTATTATTTTTCAGATTTTTTTGTGCTCTAGATTCCAAATATTCTACCTCATAAATTGGAATATGCTCAACCCCTAAATTTTTGGACCATTCAATAAATAATTAATGTACCTCAGTGGCTATTTGATGGGATTAAATTATTGGACAAATAAGTAATAACTATATGTACACCAATAAGTTGTTGGCTAAATAGGCAACGTAAACTGAAATTATAAGAAAATCTCTCGAGTTCAGTCTTTATTAAACACACTTATAAATATATGTAGCAAAAGTTAAGATTGAATTGGACAAATGAATCCTAATCCTCACCTAATCCTATAGATTTTATGAGTTGATCGAGCTAGAGTCGGGTTTCGAGTTTTAAGTATAAAATGCATTGGTTTTTTTTTTTTTTTTTTTTTTTTGTGAAAAAACTTATCTTAGCTCAACTCAATATTTTCGAGTTGATAAATTCAAGTCTAAACTCGACCCAAAATAAAGTACCCTTTTACCAGTTTTTCCTACAAAAAGAAATAAAAAAATCTTAATTGTGACTCAACCCGAAATCGAATTTACAATACGAAACAACGAGCATTTCCAAACAAAATTTATATGGATAAGTACACTTTTTTCCTTCCAAAGTGAAACAAAGGAGAAGAAGAGAGAGTGGGATACTATAATATTATCCAAAGCGGTCTGAAATTGGGATCCGTACACGTGTCGTCCGGACAAGCCATCGTCAATGCTCCAATGAAATTCGAAACCCAGAAAACCAAAAAAGGAAAGGCAAATTGGGGGCGTGATTCATCAACGTCGTGGTCTATCCACCTTCACCTCTATTTCCATTTCTCAACTTGCTTCTTCTTCTTCTTCGCACCGACCCATTTCAATTACAAGCTAGAATAAGAAACCCAGATACACCCAGGTATCAAAATACTAACTTTTCTTGGTTCCCAATTGTTTAAGCTTACACTTATTAGTTTTTGGTATTTGGGTCTGTACTGATTGTAAAGTTTGGTTGTTTTTAGTGAAATGGAGAGCTCAGTGGAGAAAGATAAGGAGGGAGCTCAAGAGGAAGTTGTTTCTGTGGAGCTCCCAGCTCCACCTGGTTGGAAGAAGAAGGTTGCTTCTCTCTCTCTCTCCTACTTTTATTTCAGTGTCCACTAGTGTTTACATATACTTCAATGATTGTTTATACGTGCAAATTTTAGCTGCTTTTGTTTGTTTTTTATTTTTATTTTATATTTTTGGACTTCTGTTGTTGAATTGGGCGTTTTGTAGAATGGGCTTCCTTCAAAATTAGGGTTTTATTTGGGGCTATGTTTTGAATTGTGGTTTTGAGTGTAATTAGACTTCACAATTTACATTTTCTATACTTGTATGATGTTTTTGTTTATTATTTTAGGTTTCAATGTTTTGAATTTCCTGCAAATTTCTGGTTTCCTCTTTTAGGTTATGCCAGGCTATACTGGTTTGTCTGTTTGTTTGTCTCTTTTTTTCTTCTTTTTTTTTTTAATGTGGAAAAGGCTCCACGTTTTTGTCATGTGTTCTTTATCTTTCTTCTTCTTTAATAAACTTGCAGGAAAAGTTTTATATGTTTGCAATCACAAGTAATTTCTATGTTCGGAAATGAACATTACTTTTTGGATATCATAAAGGAATGCTACCAGTAATATAGTGGGCGGTACTCATAGCAGGAATCTTTTAGTCTTATAAGGTAGACTCGAATTCCTTGGAATGGAATGAGAAGCCGGTGCGAACAAATTAAGGCAGTCTAGGCAGTTGGGAAATATTCTAGGAACCATTATTTACACAGTGAAGGAATAAAGGTCTCTTCTCACCATGCATATTATCTATACATAAAAAATTGCAAGACATAAATTATTTCTTTTTTCTTTATTGTCCTATGGAACTGTGAGTTGCACATGAAAATATTGTGAAACCATTCATTAAATGTGCATATTGTTAAATGCTTTGAGTTCTATTACTCAAATGGCCCTAGTTGATTTCATGCAATCCACTTTGAGTTTGAAGTTGGGTTTAATTGCATTTACTCAAGTGTTGTGTAGTTGTTGTTTCACATGGGTATCTTTGCAACCTTACCTGATACTTACCAAATGGACATGTTGTTGTGTAGATAGTAACTCCTATTTGATTATCTGCAAGTTAGTGAGAGGCTGAATTTTATGATAATTATGTTTGTTTGCTGTATGTGATTTAAGTACTGTGTGGTAGGTTGTGGCTTGAATGTAACTAGAATGATGCTTTCTGATAATTAAGAGTTTTTAATTTTTTAATAGAGTAGTATAATTGGGTTGAAAGATGAATTATTCGCTTATCTTTGATCCACTTCTTGAGATACCAGAATGTTGATACTTAAGTTATTGGTTAAAATTTTAGCTTATTTGCATTGCATATGGAAGAATCTTAGTTCGTTCTGATAATTTTTAGATGCTCTCTGATTTAGTTAAGTAATGAAGTACAAGTGCCCTGTGGATTTAAACTTATTTTTGTATACAAATAAGACATTCCTTCGTATTTCTATTTAAACTTGCCCTGTAGGATGCAGTATTTATTTATATTATTTCATCTCAACTAATTTTCTTAAGAAGTTTTAAAATCATTAATGCATGTACGTATAAGAATTTAATCTTATATGTTTATCTGAAGTCCATGGATAATAAATTTTTAATCAGGATATTGTATCATTTAAGAAATAGAATTTCAATGTTCATGATGTGTCATCGGAAGTTCATATTTTTGTTTTCCTTCGGGTCCGTTAAACTGGATAGACTGGTATTTCGTGGGGATAATAAATATTTTTCTTTTTATTTCTGGTTTGTTATTCATTTTTTGCCTGAAATGTGCAATGAAGTAGAATATAGAGCATTGTTTCTGGGAGCTTAGTGGTAATTAGTTGTCTTTTCGTCCGAATTGCTTGCTATGTCAATAAGGGTATCTAGTATGAAGAGGGACTCCTTAATGTTAAGTACTGTGCAGTACATCACAAACTACATAATGAACATTTGTCGAGAACTTTAGGTAATATTTGGGAAACATCTAGTGTTCTCCAAGTCAAATTCGAAAACGTTTTGTGCCATGTTCCACAAGCAGAAAATATATGTTAAGGAACTTGTGTATCCTTGAGTAGGAAGACAAGGGAGCAGCTTCTGCACTGACCGGAACTGGATGCCATGTTTGAAAAACCCATTAGCAATAAATATGTCTGAGTTGGGTCCAAACAGCAATAGATATATTCACTACGATCTACCTAAGCAACATTATTAGTTGGCATGGCTGTCCAACCAGTTGACAATGCTTAAGTTCGTTTCTTTGTATAACTCTTCATTTTGATCTATAGTCAACATTTGTTCTAGTGGCTTGGCTCCATTAGCAATTTTCAAGCTTCATTTCTTAGTACTTTAAAGAAAGTATGTATTGCATAGTTGGTTATAGCTTTAGCTGCTGGATTGAAATATAAGGGGATATTCTGAGTTTTGTTTGCAGTTTCTGCCCAAGACGGGAGGGACCCCTAAGAAAAATGAAATCATTTTCACTGCCCCAACCGGAGAAGAATTCAGTGGTAGAAGACAGTTGGAGCAATACCTGAAAGCACACCCTGGTAGTCCTGCAATAGCAGAGTTTGATTGGGGCACTGGTGAAACCCCAAGAAGATCATCTAGGATAAGTGAGAAAGCAAAGGCAAATCCTCCACCGGAAAGTGAGCCTCCGAAAAAGCGCAGCAGGAAATCATCTGCTTCAAAGAAGGATAACAAAGAATCAGAGTCTGCTCCTGAAGGAACTGATGAGACAAAAGATGCGCACAGGCAAGAGACTGAAACAAGTGTGAAGGATAAAGCAGACGCGGAAAAGAATGAGAAGGATAATGCAGAGGCGGGAGGAGTTGTGAAGGAAAATCCACCTGAGAGTGAGGTAGAAGGTACAGATTCTAAAACAGAGCAAGAAAAGGTTGAGCAACCACAGGTTGAGGCAGAGAAAGACAATTGTTGTGTGGAAATTAACAACAAAAGTGATCCTGAGCCTGTGGAAGAAATCAATCAAAAAGCAGAAGTGAGAGGGGACTGTAAGGAAAACAACATTTCAGATGTCAATGAGATTACCAACAAGGTGGAAGGAGAAGTGACTGAGAATGGCAGCCATGGATGTGAAGCTGATGGGGTCAAGCCTTGAATTTATCAAATTGGATTAATATAATGTCTGTGTCTCTATTTCATCTTCTTTTGACCTTTCTAGATTTGTGGTGACTGTAGTTTCAGTGTTGTTGTCCTAAATATAACTAATTGTTCATTGTTCCATCCATTCATACAATCATAGGATCACAACCTGTAGTTTTAAGTGACCTTTGTAACATTATGGTGTTAAATACCCAGTGTGATACTATAGTATGTATCTACTTAGTTTGGTTACATACTTCATGTAATAATATTTGTCTGTGTTTCACCTTTATTACCTTTTCATATGGTTCTCCAGTTTAGAACCAACAGTTCCATTTAGTGCTTCTCTGCTACTCAGAATTATTGGCAATAAATGATCTACATCACAATTAGTCTCTCTAATCAGAATCTGAATATTTCATTATGATCATCAATATACACTGAATTTGCTGCTTTTTAGTGTTTGACAATTTCCTGTAGATGCCAATTTGTGCATTGACTTAGAAGTACAAAAAAAGGAAGAAAAAAAAAATAGAGTATCTAGCAATGAAGTTTCACAGTTATTATCAAACTTTTATGCCATTAGAACTCAAATATAAGCAAAATGCCTCTTCATCTTGAATTCAAATTGACAGCCAAAAGCCCCGGAGGAACCAACTAAACAATTCAGAGAGAGAAGCTGTAAAGCTGTGGTTATTCCACTCAAGAAAAAAAAATGGAAACACAAAACAGAGCCATATCCTCCTTCAAAGGCCCTTAAGCTGTCCAACCAGTCCTGTCAAGGTTGTCCATTTCTCAAATGAACTAGCAGATGCAACAAAAGCAGTTTTGGAGGATTCAACATCATTTTGTGAAACTGCAAAGTCAATGTGTCCAAGTCATACAACAATGGTAAGTCAATTATACTCAGTTCCATGTGCTAAATTGTATATGCTACCAAGAATATGGCAATCTTTTAATTAGAAGGATCGCAGCCGCAGCATTGTGACATGTATGTGGTAATGCAAGAAACATTTCTAAGTAGAACCTACAAGAATTGGTTAGTTGTTCAGAAGTAGAGTAACCCCACCTGAGGAGATCAATGAAGCTAGCGAGGAGTTAAAAGCATCCACCTCAGTCTTCTCTTGAGGGCCATAGCTCAGCTGTGGATAAGGAGCAGAAAAACAATCAGAAATTACAGAAAACAGCTGCTGTAGGAAAATGAAAAGGCTTGTTTTCTGTCTCAAAATGTGTAGGAAGAGTGATGGTTACTAATTTGGATCTGAATAGTGAAGAACAATATGCAATGTTCACAATTTCTTGAAGAGATAATTTGTTAAGAGTAACAGTAACATTGCTTCAACTTCATAAACTTGCGGTTAAAATTTAAAGTACAGATATTTAGGTGACCTTGGTAAAAGCTGTGTTGGCCTTTTGGACCCAATCGGTATCAGTGCTTCCTCCAAGTACCGAACTAGCTGTGGGCAAATCATTGTTTTCTATGGCTTGACCTACTTGGCTGAGCTTGTATACAAGATCTTGTAGATACCCTGCAATATATAGTTCATTTCATCTTAACATGTTTAGAAGATAGAACACATCAATGAAAGGGCAGAATATGTTCTACACGAAAGCAGAAGCCTAACTAAAAAAGAAACATGATTAAACAACTACTTCAACCAAGCTATTTCTCAAACAATGTTCGCATGCTACAAATAATGATCAAAATGACGTACAACAAAATTGTTTAGTCAAGTTTTCAATTCATAACCAAAAGTGATAAACTTCAATACAACTCAGGTGCAGACTAGATAAGAGAGAACAAACCCCAGGCCATACCATATCAAACTTTATTCCATACCAAAAGCTTAAGATATAGGTGGAGTACCCAACTAGTATTTCAAGTGGTGATTGACTTCACACTTTTTCAATACATGATTCCTTAACACTCTTGCTCATGTACACGCTAGATAAGAGAGATGGACTTGGGCCTCACGTGGATGGTGGACTTAAGTCGGGATTATCACTTTACAAAAATGATGTACTACCCCACTTTTTCATGGTAAAAGTCCAATGTCTAGTCTAGCAAGCGCACATAAAACTAATATTTTTTCATGACAGCATAGGCAAGACAATACTGACAATTTAATACTCAAGCCATAATCTTTAGATTCAGTATCTTACTGTCTTGGCTCACACATAGTTGAACCTCAAAAATTGTACACAACTACATGCAAGCAAAATTTATGATTACTAAATCCCAAAAATGAACTTCTAACAACAACAAAACCCCCAATAGGAATCACTTTCTGGACTGTTCTACCTAATGGGTATCCTAAAAATCACAAAATTCAACCAGAAAACAACATCACAAATTCTGGGTCCATTGAAATTAAGAAACTTTCTGGGTGCACTGTCAAGAAATGATGGAGAAAGGGACAAAACCTTTTTCTTTGTTAGATGAGTTGATAATGCCTTGCCTTTCAAGCCTCTTCTTTCTGTCCTCCTTCACCTTCTCTAGCAGTTCTAAATCATCATCAGCTTCCAGAATAGCCGCATTGGCTTTGCCAGACCACAAAAAAGCCAATCCAGAGATGAAGGAAATAGAAAAGTTTCTCTTGCTCAGTATAGGAGATGGCAGTGATGATCCACTGCATGCCTTGCAAAGGGTCAAGAGTCTCCTGCCATTATTGTCTCTTTTTGGGTACACCAATGTGAGTGATAATGATGAAGAAGAAGAGGAAGATGCAAATGGTGAATAGGGTAGATTGGGATGAAGGAAGGTATTGGCAGTGGAGAGGAAAGCTGCCATTTTTCTCTTGTTTTCTGGGCTTTTTTGGTGGGAAAAACCAGAGGTGTTGGCATTTTGGAACTTTCATAGGATAAGGTTTTGCTGGATGGACCTCTCTGCTATATTGTCCAGTCATTTCTCAAAAAGTTTGAGGGTATTATAGTCATTTCAACATTATCAAATGTTTGCTCCAAAAATGCCTACCCATTATAATCAAAGAAATGAGAAATAAAGGTCCTTTGCATGTACCCAAATTCACCAAATAAAGATATCAATCATGTTTGTTAAACTTGACTTTAACTCAAAACTTTAATTTGATCTATAGATGAAGAGTCCAATATGTATATCAAACAACGTCAAACTTCACATTTTTACAATGTAAGATACGTCAGCACTTCTCATGTGCAAACCGGATAACATAAAAGACACAACGGATCCTACACGTGGACCAAAAATGTCGACAACAAATACGGGTTACTAGGCCAAACTAAACAAAAACCAAGCTTTGATACCAAGTTGAGTCTGCAAAAGCTTAATAAAATGTTTAACCTTGAAAATTTTTGATAGCACATGTAAGTTAGTGAACCGAAATCAAATCACACTCAAATTTAGGGCAAGCACTACCAATCCATCATGGATCATTGGTCTAAAGAGACCTAAATTGAGAAGAAATTGTCAAACTTTAACTTGGATGAGAAGTGAGTGGTAATTATAATGGGTTTCAATTTAGGATTTCCATTGCATGTAATGTATGTAGCCAAGTTGGAGATGGTTGGTAATGGTGATGACTTGTGAGCTTTTAAGATTCCTTTAGAGGGTGGATCATTGTGGTTGGTGTGACCAAAATTTTTAAGTCATCTTAATTGACAATAACCTTTTTCTTTTCTTTATAAAATATTACATGCCACAACATAAACAATCAAGCCAGCACTAAAGACACTTCTTTTTGGTCAGATGGAATTCATAATTCACACAATTTAGTAGAACCTCTTGTGTAACACATTTCTTTCATCAAACCCATAATTGGCCCAACCTTTTCGATTTTTGAAAAATTATGATTTCATCTCTTAATCAAACTTTTCATCTACCGTTCTTATTAGCGATTGTTATTCACTTGTCTTGTTTTCGATGATGATTATTATTATTATTATTATTATTATTTTGTTTTATTCGCTTCTCGAAAGTAACATCTAAATGTTAGACATCATGTACTCATTCACTTAGACTTGTATTTACAGAAGAAAAAAAAAAGTGTTATATTTTGAGATTACAAGATTTTTTTTTGTTTATTCAGTTACTACACCGATTGATTAAAAATTAGGACTTTCTTCAACTGCAAATCGTGTGCAGTTGCACATCATACGCATTCTAATCTACCGCCTTGCTTGTGCTTTTGTTTTTCATTGTATATA
The DNA here is from genome assembly GCA_036897545.1 of Pelargonium fulgidum. NCBI lineage: Eukaryota > Viridiplantae > Streptophyta > Magnoliopsida > Geraniales > Geraniaceae > Pelargonium > Pelargonium fulgidum. Next base: position 9,963 of record JAYMTE010002693.1, read on the forward strand.
AACTTCTTTTTGGAACTCAGCTTTATTTCATCAACTTTTAAGAGCAATTTTATGAGTTTCCCTTTTATTTGTTTGGTTGTCTATGAATAATACAAGTATTCCCAACATTTTTTATCCTCGTCCTTTGTTAATTCTTATACTTGTACCTCAATAACTTTTTCAATCTTCTTTATCTTTTTATAGCATATCTTTTTTATAGAGCAACTCCCTTAAGTATTCACAGTAAACTTAGCCCTTAATTATTTGCATTTATTGGAATATACTTTTGAAATAATTAACTCTTGAAATCACTTCTGTTAGTTTTCCCAAATACAGTAATAAAAAGGACATGTACAATAGAGACTTAAAAATTTTCAAATCTTGTTTAAAAAAAAAAAAAAAAAAATCAAGTAGCTTGGTAGTTAATTTGTTTGCATGATTAATGATGCTAATACTCTAATTTAATTAAGTATCAACCCTAAATATGTCCTTAAATTAATTAGTTAATTATATAGGCAAGTTTCTTTCAACCACCGTACAATTTTGGTGATCTAGCTTTTATTGAAGAAGACAATTTGATAATTTAAAAAACAAAATCATATTGATAGATTGTGATATATTAATTTGGATTCTCATATTGATTATTTTTAATTATATTAGTATACAGTGGGCCCAGCATTTTGGCCCACAGATGTCAGCTATGCACAAACCGTCTTGATCAGATGGCCCACATTCTCAACACGCTTTGAATTTTTAAAATTTTGTGACTAGTTGATTTTCGTATCTCATATTCATTAATTGGATATACAAAAATTAAAAGTTCATAATAGAAACTTTCCAAAAAAAAAAAAAAAAAAAAAGTCATAATTGAATTTT
>JAYMTE010002694.1:0-10817 GCA_036897545.1 Pelargonium fulgidum
ACTTTATAGTTTGAGGACTAAAATGGAACGTTTTGGATAGTATGGGGACTAAATTGAACCTTTTTCCTTCTTTAAAATTAAACTTTTAATTTGCTTCTATAGTTCATTTCTCCAATGCTTGACTATTCATTAATCTTTACTCTCTCCTCTTCCTGATTTAGGTGTGCAATGGCGCTTGTTCATCAGAGAATTAGACGTATATTTTATGCTTTTCCAAATCCCAATGCTGGTGCGCTGGGCAGTGTTCATAGATTACAAGGAGAGAAAAGCTTAAATCATCACTATGCTGTTTTCAGGGTTTTGCTTCCCGAAGAGCTCCTTCCTTGATTACTGTTGACAGATAGATGCAGTTTCTCTTCGTACTGCTAATTTGATTGAATATCAAGCAGCGGGCTCTTGGAATCCAACCTAAACTTAAGAGTTACCATTTAATATTCCGGGTTCATCATTCCGTAGGTTACAATTGACTCGTCAGTTTTGTTTACTTGTCTGACAAGTTTAGAAGAGACTAATATAACATGTTTTTGTTCTTTCTGCTTAGTGAAATTGTATTGTCGTGTCACTTGTTGATTGGACCTTGTATTCATGTATTAGTTTCGTACTTGTTATGATTTAGGTAGCGGTTGGATTACAATTATTGTTGAATGAGAATTTTTCCAAGAATGTGAAAAAGGTTGATATCTTCATTTTTCATGCTTGAATTATGTCTTTTTGGTCATGAATATTGCTTTTAATTGAGAATATGCAATTATTCTTCGAAGTATATTTTTTGAAAGTTTCATATTTGCCTCCTAAAATTTATGAATTTGTCTAATGTTATTTGTTGAAATTTTATGTCTTTCCCCCACAAGAATTTTGATCTGTCCCAACAGTTTGATAAATTTTCATTTAGTTACTTTGCTCCCACGAAACGAAAAACTCTTTGCTCCCGTCGTGAGAATATGAACAAAACTTTTAACAAAACATGTTGAAGTGTTCTTTACATGAATGCAGTGATGATCAGTTGGACATATTACAACACTTGCCTTCAGACTCTGCATATAATAAATCAATAATACAACTTTAAAGGTGAAGCTTGATCTTCACCTAGACTCATACAAGTTTAGGAAAGAAAAATTCTTAAGCCGTGGAGGAGTAATATAAGATGGCTATAGCCAATGCATTGAACCTGAGAGAGTGCTTCATGGCTATGGCATCACACAACTAAACAACCACACCCCAAACATATCAACACCAGTTGTCAATATTCATATCATGATTTATGATCCAAGTTGTATTAGGATCAACTTGTAGAAGAAACAAGAAGCAAGATTTAAACAGCAATGAAACTAAACAACATGGAGCATTAGAAGCAACAGATATGACTACCATCATAGAATGTAAACATATCCATTGTTAGCATTTTGATATAGTCAAAATCATGCAACCATCATATAGTTGTTATAAGAGAACTGAGAGCACTCGAAAATGAACTTAACAAGTTCATATACATATACATAAATAAAAGCCTTAATTCTGTACAAAAAGAATTTGCAAAGCAATGAATCTGATGCCACTGAACTGATCTGGAGAACGTACCTTCAACAAGATACTTAAACCTTAATTGACAAGATTCATTTTAGTGCAGCCCTTTCATTAATCTGGAGCAACCAACTTCCTCAGAAGTTCTGATTTTGAGTCTTTGAAATTCCAAGCTTTAAGTTGAGAATATGATCAAGTTTTGAGCCTGACAAAACAGGAACGGTGTCAACGGATACAACTAAAGCCGCGGCATACAGCTAACCAGATCAAAAATAGAATCAGGCAAACAGCTACATCAATGGCAAGAACAATCCGAACTTGACGCCACCATTTCTTCCGAATGTTTGCAGTGTTTGACCTCATTCTCATTGAACCCGAATCCTTCTGCAATGACATTGAAGAACTTGATCCTCCGTGGTTAGTAGAATCCAAAAGCTCCTTATCAATCTTGACTCCTCTATCCGTGGACTTTCGATGGTCTTCAAGCTGAATGTCTCTCATTGCTATCACATGATCCTTCGCCTTCTTCTTCTCATGCTTGTTAAATTTTCCCAACAAAGGAGACTTCGTAGAACTGGAATTTTCATTTTGGCCATTTGCATTACTAGGCGACGGGGAAAGGCCCGCATGACCTAATGGAGCATCAGCCCTCCAATTGTTTCCATCTTGAGAGACGTGTTCAAGCGAATTTATCAAACGACGAATAACAGGCACCAGTTGCTCTTGCATAGTAATTGAGTTCATACCGGAAAAGCTTCCTCTTGAACCCTTTCTAGCTACCTTCTTAAATTCATCTCTCACATGCTCTAGAAATTGAAGAACACCCGGATTTCCTAGACCCTCATCAACAATTGTGAAGTAAACATACCCATCTTCAATCAAATACCCAAACGTCCTTTTAGCCATTGTCTCAAAATACCACTTGTGGAACGAAGGAGTGTTTTCCAAGCACAAGGAAGCGAGGTTCTCAATTTCTTGGTCTCCCCCACTATAAGCATGCAGTATGCGGTTACTCCTCGATACACAACAGTAATATACTGTATTTTGGATTGAACCCATTGATGTATTTCCTAGCAAATCTGCAAAACCAAATCACCTTCGTGGTAAGAAAATGCACTCTGTTTTCTGATTCATTAAACGTGTATTCAAATCAACTTATATTGAACCTTCAATACCTCCTCTTTGTCTTCCAACTTTCAATTGTTCTAATATCCACTTTATGTTTATACATCAAACATTCTCTTCCTCTTTCCTGGGTTCAGAAATCGACTTTGTACATCAAATTAGGGTTAAGACTTCAGAGGAATCTAAGCAATCAATACTCAAAGGAAACAAAAAACCTTACAGATCCTCAACAAAGGTGACATCACAAATTGAACAAATGCAAGTAAATCATCAAATACCAAGTCAAAAGCTTTTAGAATATTGTTTTTCAGCTATACCAAAACCAGATATTTGAATCCAACACTTCCAAGGAGCTAGTGTGTAGGTCAAAAAAAAAAAGTTTTTTTTTTTTAAATAAATAAGAATAAAAAAACCAACACATTCATGAACTGAGGTAAATAGTAAATCGCAAGAAATTGATTGATTATGGTCAAATCGAGCAACAAAACACTATAGTTTATTTTCATAAAAGAGCTAATCTGCAAAATAAAAGTTTCAGATGATAATACTCCGAAATTACACTGAAACCTAAAATTCTAGAAAAAAAAGTCGCAAATCCAGGAAAATTTATCAACATAATCGAAGTAATTAAGTGAACAAGTTGAAATTTCAAGATCAGAGAAAGTAAAAACTGTCAGTTGCAGAGAAATTTTGAAAAGAAAATGTTAGCGAAAAGATAGAGAAAATATCCAACGGTTGGTTGAGAATAGTTGAAAGCTTACTATATTTCTCCTCCTTCTGAGCCAATTTTCTGAGCAACCAAACAGATCGATTCACAGTTTTTAGAGTTGGAAAATTGAAGGGTTTGGGGGAGAGAGAGAATAGAGAGACAAATATGAAAATGTACGTGACAACTCAAAATTGGAAAATTAAAAATTCTTATAAAATGATGATAGTTTGTGTTGTTTTTGACTTTTGACCAGCTCTTTCTTCTCATTTGTAAATTTTAATTTCTTGTTTATTTTGGAAACACTGTAAGATGAACTAAGTAAATTAATTTCCGCTCTCGATCTAAGTCACAGTTAAAACACGCTTCCCTTCTTAAGTGGTGGTGGCGGATCCGGTAGTAATATGTGGGACGCACTCTGCTCGATAACTGTATGACACATATGGATGGCTTGGAATTCTTTGGTCTTCATAGGCAACTTCCCGTTTATGGAGACTACCATTTTTCGTATAAAAAGTTTTAGTTTTATGCTTGGTTTTTGTTCAGTGTCTGATTTTTGCTCGAATTTCAACTTTTCTTTTTGGTGTACGGATCTGATTGCTTGTTTGAATTCATGATTACTTGTACTTTTATTAAATTTTGTGTCATTATAATAAAAAATACCAATTGCTTATGGAAAAAATATTTATATAATAAATAACCTAATATACATTTTAATTTTTGGTTTATTTATACGTTGATAGTTTTTTTTTTTTTTTTTTTTTTTGAGTGAGAAAACTATAATCTTTATTAATAAAAAATCATTCAACAAAATACTAGAAATATCAATCGAGCCCAATCCAACCAACTACGTCAGACAAATATGTACACTTTGATAGTGTAATTTATTGCTTTTACACAAATAACTTTCCAATCAATAAATTAAAAAATAATTTTAAATAACCATTTAACATTTTCTTCTTTCTAATCTAAATAAGTGAAAATTGAAACCCAAAGTTGACCTAATCTTAAGATATTGCCCAATGCATGTTATTTGACTCTGTCATATTCTGACTATGTCAAATGAATGAAGCTTTTGTTTGATTCAATTTACATTTTAATAGGAAAAAGATGTATCTAAATATGAAAGGGATGGCATGGAAAATTTTGAGTGAATCTATAGTTGGCTCCTCTATGCAGAACACACTTGTCATTTATGTTTCATTAAATATACTACTGACGTGAATGAGTTTCAACTACACACAAATTTGAATTACTAATTTTAAAATTAAATTACTTTTGACTAATATTCAATGGATACACAAATGGAGGATCAAAACTAATAGACAATATTATGTAAATCTAATGCCCCTCAAACTCGAGGTGGTTGTGGAGCAATCAGATTCAGTTTGGTGGTTAGACGGGATAAGTTTTTAACAAAATATTTTTTTGGTGAATATATTTGTTAGTTGTTTTGAAGAGGAGACATTCATAATATGAAGTAGACCATAAGACCGATGGACGCGAGTGATATGACAATTTATTCCAATGTGTTTTTTTATTTGTTTATCCTGATGTGTTTAGTTTGTTTATTAAAACACCATTGTGAATTATTTGAATAACGCATTGATTGGGACAATAATAGGTGTGGCCGCCATTAAGTATGTGCACCGGACTAGTACTGCGATGAAATTTATAAGAACTCGATATTCAGTCTTTGTATAGTGAAAACTTTAGTTTGATTTTAGTTTTGCTAAAAATGAGAGCATTACCTGAGAGGAAGCATAACCTATAGTGGAATGACAAGTTGTAAAATTCGTCCCAAATTATCATTAAAGAAGACGAGAAAGTCGTTTATAAAATGAAGAAGAGCGAGCAAGCAATCATAATTTCTCAGAAGAACATTAAGTTAAATTATTTTACTTGAACGAATCTGAGTTTATTAGAGCCATATAGGAAAGATATGACGAGAGTATAAAGTGGAGCTGCTGATGTTTGAGTGATAGTCTGAGACTCATGTTGTAGAGTGAGAGTGATGTTGAGAGGAGGTCGACGACTTAAAATTTTTTTTTTTTAAGAATATTAGATCTAAGTTGGGTAACAAATGCGATCAATGTAAAAAGAGTATATTTTCAAAACAACATTACCAAAAATTTGTAATCTTATAAAAAAAACACATGACAACCTTAATTCAAATTTGTTGCACTCCCGGGGATGCAATTGAAGAAAACAAACATAGCCAAATCTTTTGAGTAACTTGTAATTAGGTTTTTCACCAATCAAGCATTCATAAAGGACACTGAGTTTTGCACATTAAATACAAAATCAACCACATAATGTCTACCATGCACTAAATGGGGGTGTTTTGCAAGATCATATAGAGAAAAAAAGAAAAAAAAAAAATACCTGTAAATTTTCTTTTGTTCCTGCACGTCTTATCATTGATCATTTTGATAAATTAAATTGAACAATTCAACCTCCAGTTCGATTTCTACAACGTGCCTACAAATGTCTTTTGCTTTTCTGTCAAAATTAAGGATCAATGTTCTTGCAACAAACACAACTATAGTTCCAAATTTATACAAAAGATCATACATGTTTCATTGTCTAAATCCAAGTCCTCTGCAATATGATCTTCCCAGTTCTAAAATCACACTTGTAGAGGTTCCAAATACATTTTGTACAAACCTATATAATCACAATGTTCCAGTGAAGATGGTCCAGTTTTATCCCACTGTCAGCTTCGACTTTCTGCTCCATACAAGTAGCTTGACAAGCTTCAATCCCTTTGTAAAGATCATTCGCAATACGTTTTCTCTTATCTTGCGCCTCGCTTCGTCATAGCCAGCTCTCTGCCGTGGATATGAACCCGACAAGGTTTTTTCATCTTCAAAGCAATCATTTTCGTCCTTCTTGCCTGGAGGAGCAGAATGCAGGATGCTGCGTGGACTAATGATGCATCAAGCTGTTCAAATACAACCAAAGGAGACATGAGTGACTGAAACTTTTTTGCAACTATGGTTGCGTGCAGAAGATGAGTTAATATGTGCTTACAAACTTCTCACAAAAGTAAATGAATTTAATGATGATATGGACAAGAATAAGGATCCGCTTGGAGATTAACCGGCCATAGATGATAACAGAGAAACAAAAGTTAACAACTCAAGTGATTTTTGCAGGTTAATATGCCACCACTCTCTTAAAGTGTACTTTGCACATGAAACAATGTTAAACCTTAACGAATACGAACAAGTACTGATAATCAAATATATATTCCAATGGAACTTTAATATGCAAGTATATACAGCGTTAAGATGTTGATACCAATAAACCATACTGGACAGAAAAAGCACAACTAATATCATAGTCAGGTGCAATTTGACAATTGGACAGAGAAATAAACCATATTGAAGTTCAAATGCGTGAAATAAATCGTGGGAAAGTAACATGTTCTCATTTGGCAATTTGCTACAAACATTTGTCAAAATGTCATGTGAGAAGAAATGCAATGGTGGATATGGAAATAGTATAAAGAAAATACCAGTGCCAGAAAACCCACAGCTATGCTCTTGCATTTTAGTTTTGTTCCTTGCATCTCCGTATTCTTTCTCGTCATCAACACTTTGAAGGCTCCTTCCATCTTCAGTGCCTGGTTGGAGAACTCCCACTTCATCATTTCTTGAATTGGATTCTTCGGTGGCTGGCGTTTGTTCATGGGCCAGTGGCCTGCGTTGAAGAGATGTGTCAGCTCCACCATCTGCAACCGAAGGTTCATGACTAGTTTCATTTTCACCCTCAGCATCTGGTGATTCAATTGAAGGTTTAGCCGAAGCTAGGAGGGAAAGACGGCAGAGTGGGCAGGTAGTGTGGATAGTAAGCCAATGATCAATGCAGTCCATGTGAAAAGTGTGGCCGCATGCAGGTATCTGCTGAAGCCTGTCCTCAGCTTGATAATCTCCAAGACAAACTGAACATCTGTAGAAAGGAAAACCATAATCAAGAAGGACAATTGGTAAGAAATTTCTGATCTACTCTTCCAAATTGTGAATTTCTTAAAACTTGTAATTTAATGGTTTGAACCATCATGATTATTATCAGCAAACTAGTAGTAATTTCTTTACTTCTTTTCCTTTTAAAAGAAACGGGAATGATTAGTGATGAGCCTTTTGATCTCGTCAACCTTGCCCAACTGGTCAAACTTCTCCACGTATGAAGGTAATAAAGCCTAAGTCCCAACTCAGCTTCTGGGGCTTTGCTGTTGTCCAATCCTTGATCCTGGGTATGGATCAGAGAAGTATACCATTAAGTGAAGATCAATCATCAGTGCGTGTGAAATAGAATTCACCTTGGACGTCACGTGAGAATAAGCATATAAAATTAGAAGAACTATAAGGTTTTGTTAGACAGTATTCAAAGATCGGTTATGAGGTGGCGATCTCTAATTGGTCAGTGATGATATCGCGGTGATGTCTACGCTGACATCATGTTAGGACCATGATGAGGTCATTGATGACATCATATTTCACGAGGGTTACCTCTTGGGCATACCCTACTCCAGAGCATGTCACAATGCGAGATCCCCACTTACCGACTGGGAGTACTGTGGAGTGATTTAGACCTCGAGAAGGGTCTACATAGTGGGTGTGACCTCCTTGAACCATGTTTGAGAGAGTTCGATATTGTGGCGCCGAGTGAGAAGATCCATGGTGATACCAAGTGAGGACCCTTGAAGAGGAGCTACATCCTTGACGAGTAGACTAAGTCCTTAGAGATCCTTGGAGAGGACTCTGACGAGAAAGGTTCTTGGAGATCCTTAACATTAAGCAAATGTTAAAAATTAATGGTGATTTGTCAGTAAATCTTAGCCATACTTTCATTTTGTATATCATAACACTTGATTTTTTTTTTTTTTAAATATTCTTAATATAGAAGAGCCAATTTTAAGGTTTACAACTTACAACAAGGGACACTTGCAAGAGGAAAAGAAGGAATTTTTCATCGAATACTTATTACACGCACAAATCAATATAGGTTCATGTCAAATGCTATTCAAAAGAAGAGTGCAATCACTCTGGTCAGATGCTTCCATTTTTCATTATTAGTGCAGTCAGATTATAAACCTCGACATGCTTCTATTTGGCGACATAATATAACAAAATACAATTTCACTATTTCATATACACTGTCAGCCCCTTAATGGTTCACATTGTCCACGAGAGGCAATTAATGCACCGACTTGATACTTTTAGTTCCAAAACCCCCTATGATCAAAACCGTAATAGTAAAAGTAGGGCTTTTAAACGGGTATAATGTTCTATGATGATTAATGAGCAAAAAGGGTATATAAATATGACCTTTTCTGAAAAACTATTTATTTGGAATGGATCAAATTGGAAAGCATGATACATTTCACACGAGATGAGAAGACACGCTACTAGTTTCCATAGCTGATGGCCCTCATATTCTTCCTCTTACTATATATTCTGCAAAGCTACCAATTACCATGTCAATCTTGGCTTGAATTAATCTTAAAAAACTGGTATGCAACATGTTTTACCTCAACAAACTCAGAATAAAGTTTTTTCTACCTCACTCATATTAAATTGCCAAGAGATTAGGTATTTATTTTGGGAAAAAAAAATACTGTTCTTATCTCTAGGATAAACTGTGCAGTACAAACTGTATTTATTTGTATTTATTTTGGGGAAAAAAAAAATATTGTTCTTATCACAGCATTTTCCTTGTTTCACATACAGCATTCCCCTCATTTTTCTAGACCTTCAGCGGTAAGTAAATGATTCCAGCCCAGTCAAAATTCTACTTCTATAATTCGACGACATATGGAAATGTCATATCCTCGAGAATCATCCTTATCCAATTAAATCCTTGCATTACAAATTAAGGAGCTCGTAATGTACCAGGCCTATCAGCTAACTTAAACTGTAGTTACAAAGTTCAATTAAAACCTAAATAACTAGACACGATGAGAAACAAAGCACATTGATTCCAATCAAAAAGCCCGTTACAATATGATCTAACAGGAACATAGTTTAAAGGTAATGTTAATACCTTCTTATCTAGAAAATAATAAACCATCAACTCAGTCAAGTCCACTAATTGAGTTTTAAAACATTTAGGACAAACAACATCAAGTCACCGAATTAAGACACATTTACCAGAAACATTAGATAAACAAACAAGACACTATAAGAAAAGCTCAAATTCTACAAATTATCAATCCATACATAAATAAGACCAAAGTTAATATAAAAACTCACTGTGTGTCTTTAATAGAGAAGCTCTCCTTATAAATAATAATTGGCAGCATCTCTCTTAGCTCCTTCTTCAAGCCCAATTCAGCCTGTAAATCCACAATGCATAGAAACACATACATTAGTACAGATAAAAATAAGCAAAAAATTGCAAATAAAACTACATCTTAAAATAACAAATTACCCTAGAAATGTCATTGGTGTTCTCTAATGTTGTTCGCATTCGAAGAGAGGACCAATCAGCCCGCCTCCGGCGAAGATAGAACAAGTAGAACAAGAAGAGGAGGACAAAAGTGAAGAAGATTGGCACTGAGAAAATAAAAGTCTGGTAAAGCTTGAGCTCAGTTGAAGCTACTGAAGATTCTTTGGTGGAGCAACAAGAAGGCTCTGAATCCTTATGAGACATCACAATGGGTGGTTCAAAACAGCCTGCAAGCAAATCACATAAATGCAAAACAACAACTGCATTGACCAAAGAAACAAACTTTATCAGAACCCACAACAGCAAATTCAAAAATCTCAACAGATCTCTGAATAATATAACCAGAAATGTGGGTTTTTGACAAATATGAGAAAATTATTCCTAGTAGTGTAACACATTACTAAAAAAACCCAAATGAAAACTAGATCTTTACACTAGATTAAAAAACATATATACAAATTGGAGAGATTGATTCTGAGAAATAGAGGATTAGAGAAACAAACCCAAATCAAGAATTGCATTGACTAGACACTCAGGAAATGCGAGAGGAGCTCGAGAATAGCTGATCTGCATAAAAAGCTATAGCAGAACCAGATCTGCGAGGAACAGAAACATCAGAACATGGGTGTGTTTGTGCTGAGCCTGTAATTCTTCTCAGTCATAGTCTGGTATTTATTTTTCGTCTTCATTTTTTAAAATTGGGTTATATACTTACATACCCCTTGCACTGACAATTTATTTGGAGTTGGCTCCTACGTTTACTTTTTAGACGTTTCGAATCTTGAACTTTATTATTTTAGTCAATTTAATCTAATAACCTGCTATAACAGGTAAACTTATGCCACATCACCAATTTTGCTACGTCACACATGCCACATCATCTTAGCCACGTCACCTTTTTGACTGACATTTTTTTTGGATTTGGCCCTACATTCGCACTTTAGACGTTTCGAACTCTAAACTTCATTATTTTAGTACATTTAACCGAATGACCTGCTACAATTCATGACAC
>JAYMTE010002695.1:0-10812 GCA_036897545.1 Pelargonium fulgidum
TAATACATCATATATCACGGAAAAAAATTACACTAACAAGTTGTAAAAACTTTATTGTGATATGTTTTACATTTTTATTTTCCGGGAGACGTCTTTGAATTTACTCCCTTCAAATAGTCAAAGTGTCAAAGTATTCATATTCAATGTATAGCGTAGATGAACTCGTGTAAATGTCCTGTACAACTTTACAGGTCGCATGGCAAGTGGGTGGTTTCATTTACAAATAGTGAATTGTTATTTGCATGGAAACAAATAATAATTCATGATTGAAAGCAAAATGTTTTTTTTTTTTTACAATAAAGTTGAAAGACGAACTCAATTACAATGATGGGAAAAAACTCAACTGCCATGAGAAGAATTCAGAAAATCAAATCAATGGCACTAGCCCTTCCCCCGATCTGCCCAACCAATGCCGAACTCTGACGGAATTTCTCAAAACCATGGTGAATCATACCACCAACTACCGGTCAACCACGTAACTTGATCCTATCACAAGGGCCACCATTTTCGTCTCCACCTTCCACTACTATTCTTTGCGAACCCAGACTGAACTCAGCTATAACCGCAATCTCCGATGATGATGATGATGTCCTAAATCTTTCATTGTCACCTCCTTAACCACCACTTGTCGAGCCCTAGCCGCCACAAACGAAAGCAATCACTGTCTTCCCTATATACCCTAATTGAAGGAAAATCTAACGTCATTGCAGATATATTATCATGAAATGGAGGCATTAGCGATACAATAGCCCTAACCGCAGCCACTTAAGAGAAAACCCTAACCGCTTCTCTTTCGTCTTATATCGAACACACAGTGTTAATTTTACAAGTATAAAAGATCTGGGAACCTATTCAATCAAATTTACTGCATATTCTTTGCCAAAAACAATTTAAGATCTAATTGATAATATAAAAATTTGTATGAACTTTTTATTTATTTATTAACAAAACGTACTTTATTCGTTTAGAAAAATCGAACAAAATACAAAATAAGCTCCTAACTATCGCTTCCCCCGGTAATTTTTTAGGCAGAGTTACGTAAAATTGCTGCTTGAGGGGAGAGTGAATCCACAATTCGATCCAACCACGTACATCACCATCTTTGTTCATGACTCGTGACATTGATGATGGTACAGCTACAAATATTGGGGATTGAAGGTCCATATGGCTCATCATTACCCACAAAACTGGAAGCATCCAAAAGCTGAAGTTGAGTACTCGACGGGATCTTTCCTGACCTTTTTGTTCTGAGGCATATTTAAGAATGCCAAAATGGTCATACCTGACATGTGGAATTTCACCACAAAGCTTGTTCATTGAAAGATCAACAGATCCCAACAGCTTCATGTCATAAATTTACATGTTTTTAATAATGGGTAGTATGATCTCTTATTATCCTTATAATTCCGTAAAAAGTTAATGAAAACTTGTACTTTTTTAAAATAATAGGTTGTTTAAGCGACTAAATCGGCTTATATATATTGCGATTAATTTTATTTGATATTGGTGATCAATAACACATTTATACTAAATTTGAACTCTCGAAACTTACTAATTAGTACAATCAGTATTTAAAATACTATTGAATTGGGTCGAAGCTGTGCTGAAAGTGACGAAAATAGTGAACAATTATTTGTAGAAATATTTTACAATTTATTATTGTGGAACATAAAAATCTGAAATTTATTGTCCACATCAAAGAAATTTTATTCATTTAGTGTAATGTAGTCGTCATTTTTTAAATGGAAAAAAGTATGACTTGCTTCATTCTTTAAATAAAACATGACACGTGTCACACAAAAATAAAGATTAAGTCAACACTCACTAATAATATGAAACAACACATTATATTAAAATACAATGAGATTCAGTAAACCGTTCCGTTCTCACAAATTTATTGAGATTGTACAAGTTAAATTTTAATGAGGTGTCATGTTATAATTCGTTTTTAAACTAAGTAAAAAATAATACGGCTTAGATATTAAATTGTATAAAATTTTGGAAATCTATGGTCCCGGGTGTTTGGCCATGATATTAGGAATATACTGTTATTGTTGTTGCTCGTGTTAGCGTAGCAACCTGTCCCTGACGAGAACAGAAATCTCCAACCATCCAAACACACCCGTCGTCCTCTGCGTGACAGAGCAGCCACGCGAAGAACATTCGAACTCCACAGTTACACAGTACAGCTCTATTGACCAGAACAGACGCCCACTCATATACCCCAAATCGAAAACTGGAAATCGGAGACAGAGACAGAGACAGCTCCTATGGCGAATCCTGTCAACGATAAGCCTCTTGTTAAGATATCAGTTGCTTTCAAAGATCTCGCCGCCACCGTAAATTCCCAGAACAGAGATCTCGAGGTCGCGCCCTTCTCCCATGCCTGTTCTCTCGTATCTCCTCTTTTCAGCTGTTTGGGAATCGCCTTCAAGTTCGCCGAAATGGACTACGTCGCCAAGGTGATCCGAATCAATTTGATTTAATTTATTACAATTATAGTACACTGTTGTTTTATTTGGATTTGAATTTCTTTTGATGGGCTGAGGCGCCGAGCTCGTTGTTTATGCCGATGAGATGGAAATCAAAAACAATTCATGAATTGATGTTAGTGAAAATTGTGTTCAGTTTGTTCTGTCCTTCACTCATGTTTGATTGTGAAGTCTTGTTTTATGGCTGGAGCTCAATGGCGGGCCTTGATATAAAATCAAAAGCTACCAAGTTCATTGTGTTTCAATTGCTGTGTAATTTCATTGTTGGAAATGGATGGTAACCCTAGGTTATCATGATCCACCAATTATTAGTTGTTCTAATGGATTGTGACTAGTTGTGCAACAGGTCCGCATGGTGCGCTGATTATTCATTTATGTTTGAGTTTGCATTGTGTTCTGATGGATTGTGATTAATGGTGTAACAGGTGCGTGATCTTGGAGAGGCATCAAAGTCGATTCTGACATTGCAGGCTGTGTTAGAGCATGATATACGTGGGAATACTGTAAGAAAGGCAGGGAGCCATACCAGAAATTTGTTAAGAGTGAAGCGTGGGCTTGACATGGTCAAAGTTCTATTTGAACAGATTTTAGCTACAGAGTAAGTATACCATTCGCAATCGTAAACCAAATCGCTTCCCAATATTGTGTTTTCTATTGTTTTAGGATGTTTTCAGGTTAAATGCTAGTTTTCATAAAATGGAATCAGTGTCATTTAGATACTTTTAAAAAATAATTATGTCAGCATTGATGCTTATCGATTTGATTATATGAGGATGGATGGTATGGTAGTAATAGCATGATCTCCTTTGCAAACAATTAGTTAATGTGTGCACCTTTGTAGATATACCAACAGCTTGACTAGCATATAAATAAAACATTAGTATCTATTCTCATGCTTGAATTTGTTTTCCTGGGTTACTTTGATACATCATTAGATTCACTAATTTAAAGGTTTTCTTATATAGGTCTTCTTTATTTTGAATTGATTCATTGGAGATGCCACCTAGGCTTGACAGCCAGTGCTGTAGAACCCCCATCATTTTGGTGCTGAGAATAGTTGCCAAAATCAATAGAGTTGATGTAGATTTCTGCATTGTGTCAATAATTATATTGGTTGTGGGCCTGTAGTTTAGAGCAGAGAAGGGGTTAGGGTTATTATGACTTGACATGGTAAAGAGGGTTTTGGTAGTTAAATATGCACATCTCTTCTAAGTTTGATTCAAGGGATTTGCATTTCATTTGACATAGGCAGCATAGAGGAGATATGGTTGGGAGGATTACAAAGACATATTAGTTGATGTTTTTTGTTTTATTTGAGAAAATTCCAAGTATTAGAGTTTCAAAATGAAGATATATGAACAGGGAGGGTTCATTCATTCTCCAACTTTAGAAGTAAGGCAAGATATATAACTTCTGGTTCTTAAATTTGATACACTACATATGCATGGGAAGTTAGTTATGCATCCATACCAATAGTGTCCTCATAATAAGTTAGTATTCCTTAAGTTTGATACACTACATGGGGATAGAAGAAGAAATATACAACACTCACTTCTCATTTATTTTTTCTCAAAAAGAAAGCAGAACACTTATTTTGGGATGGAGAGTGTATAAAAAATAGAAGTATCGGAGTAGATCTCTCTCTGTACTTCACAAACTTGTGTAAGATAAATTTTTTTATCAGTAACTGGAGCATGCCTGACAGCTTGAGGCACGTAGTAGTTGTCTGTCAAACCTTAATAATTTTCTGGGGCCATGCCATTAACTGCTCTCAGTTTGTCCAATAACCATAACTAACCACTCAAATCTTTTTAGGCATCGTACACTCATAAGGTTTCTGTCAGAATAACAGACTCTACTTGGCTTTTGAGCTGTTTTCCTATTCAGATTAGGTTTTCAATAGTTAACTTGTTGCTGGTCAGCTCCCTTGCATAGCAAAATGGGCTGGTGGGGACCATAAATATCTTACCCATGGAGAACATAGTTTGTTGTCTAAATGTATAAGAGTTCTGGCAATTAAGCTTGAAGCTTTCACTAATATAATTAATACTATTATCAATGCCGGTTTACAAATTCCGTTGTGAATTTTAGTTTGCCTGATAAGCTCCAAATACGCAGAAATTATAATTATATGGTAAACTAACAGGTTTTAGTTTTACTAATTTAATAGTTCTTTTGTCCTCTTTGGCAGTGGAAATTCCCTGAAGGATCCGGCTTCAAAGGCTTATGCTCAAGTGTTTGCTCCCCATCATGGATGGGCTATCAGGAAAGCTGTTGCTGCAGGGATGTATGCCCTCCCCACTAGGGCACAGCTATTGACTAAGCTCAATGAAGATGGTGAGTGCATAGTCCTAAAGACATTGTTGTCTGCTGTTAAATATCTCACTTATCTGCTTGAAATATGCTTTCGACTATAACTTTATCAGATTTGTGGTTTCCAACATGTCTGACCTGTTTTAACCCTCACTCATCTCGGGACGAGCATTTATTTTGTGTGGGTACATAAAATAGTTAGTTCCAGATAAGATGAGGTTTAGATTGTAGAACAGAAAAGTTCATGTGCTTGGGGTTGTCAAACTTGTTTGAGGTTGCTTAAGTCTAAACTGAAATGCTATTTCTAATGGCTCAACCCAGATGAGGTGCTGTTTCACCCTCATCGACCCTTAAGAAAGAGGAACTTGCTAAGCAGCACTGGAAATGAAAACAGCTTTGTTCTTTAACATTTATAGTTGTACTAATGATATTTGTTCGCTTTGTTACTTGCAGAGGACTCGGCTAGAGTATTGATGCAAAATTACGTTGTTTCATCAGCTCCTGTCATTGAGTATATTGATAAGCTCTACACATCTAGAGAACTGGGTATAGATTGGTAAAGTATGGCCTAATTTTTATTTTGTTATGGACGTGTGACAATCATCTCTCAGTCTCAAATGGAGTGACCCTGATTTCATTAACTTGTACTCATAATTTTACGCCGAAGCGAAGACTTGTACAGTGAAACAAACATTGTAATTGTTGATCTCAATATGGCATTGCCCATGAATGTGAGTTTGAACTAATATATCAGCACTTTTTATACATGCACTGTAAGTCCATATACATGGTCGAGTCGAAATTGTTAATGAAATATTGTGCTTCAGAGAGGGTTCCAAAGAAGTTAAATATTTTTCTTAAGGAGACACTAGTGAGATCTCTGCATCTGCGTAACTGTTGTGATTAGTCAAGTTGATAGACTTGTACTAATAAGGTATTTTACGTGTGGTGCAATGATTGGTTTTGAATTGTTACAAGCTGTTTCGGAATATGTGAGTGATCATTGATGAATGAGACATCTCTCAAGATTAGAATTGCTTTGAGTGGGTGTGTTTAGCTCACATTCTTACAATTTTTACATGAGACATTTAAGTGTATTTTGGTTATATGCGGATAAATAAGCTGAGCTGATGTTAGCACATTTTGCTTGTAACTTCTCTTAAATTTTACGCAACCAGTAGTTGATACCGTCCGTTGCACAGACTATAGAACAAAGTTTAAAATGCAAAATATTATTAATATGAAAATAAATATAGTACGAGATGTTTGAATTTTTCTTAACTAATATATGTTGGGAATAACGAGAGGATAAAGAACAAACAAAAAGTAGTAAAACAGGATTATAGCTTAGAGCATTTACAATGGTCACACTTTAAAGAGTGTAATAGAGTGGATCTATAAGGACATCCATAATGATTACACTTTAAAAGTGTAATAGAATGGATCTATAATTGTCAAATCATCCACTATTTTTTTGTTGTATTAAGCTCCACAATGGTTACACTCTAACGAGTGTAATAGTATGAACCCACACATATAGTTTTTACATTTTAAAATCATATTTATACTTTCAAATTATTTATTTATTTGTCTTAAAGGAGAATTAAAATAGTAAATTAAATGTTAAATAAATATATATTGAAATTTTTATAACTTAAAGTAGGGTTTTTGCTCTCTCTTTTTTTCAAGAGCGGCGAGCGGCAGCGGCAGGGCTTTCGAATCAGATTGGCATGTCCTCGTATGAGAGGTATACATTTAGGGTATCTAAGACGGCAGTGATTGCTTTGATTTGTGCCGGTTTTTATTTGGCAAGTGGTGATTAAGACATAGGCAACGGAAGGTGACACTGCGGCTATAGTAGAATTCAGTCCGATGAGAATTCGACGTGGCTCCCGTGATAGGACCAGGTCACGGACAAGCTGCAACCCATGGGATATGGTTTGGAGAGTGGTGCTAGTGGGTTGGGCGAACTGAGTAACAACTCGCCTAGTGCCCTTGGCAGCGGTGGGCAGCTTCCGTGGTAGAATTAGGTTGCAAGGTCGTCTCGAGTTTTACGGTCTGATTCAAAATGGAGAGGAGAAAGTCCGACATAGTTCGACATTAATGGCAACGAGGCCGAGTCCTCGGCAAGTTGAGGAGAAGATTTATCTAGTGCCCTCAATTTGTTTTTATTTTTATTTTTATAAAACGTAGCTCTATCTGAACAGGTTATTGAGAGTGTTTGATTCCACGTTATGTAACCTTTGGATTAGTTTGTTTTTTTGCTTCTTAGTTGTTTTGCTTGCTTAGTTTGGCTAGTTTCAGTTTTCTATGTTATGTTTTCTATGTACTTAGTTCGTATTTTTTTTAATAAAGTTAGTACTACTCGGTATGCACCTTTAAAAAAAAAAAAGGTTAATTAAATGTTTATGGCATGGGCAATTATTTGAATTATTTTTTATAATTAACCTTTGAAATAATACACCTAATATATTTTTTTCATGTACCTAAACCCCACTAGAATCCTACATTTCCTTCAAGTTGCAGTTACTGCGCGCCATTACCAAATCTCTCCCTATAAATAATGAATGGAGGTCGCAGTTACGAACAAGCTTCTCCATTTATGCATGCAACAGCAGGAGCAGCACCACCTTTTGTAGAAACGAAAACATACAAGCAATCTGTGAAAGCCCCTTCTTCAATCTTGATCCTCCACTTCACCAACCTCTGCAACTACAACAAAATCTCCTCCAAATTTTCAAGAAACATTTCTACTTTTTGGCCCCAAACCCTCCCTCCCACCAATTCCACCATTGCATCGCAACGAACGTTTCCGAGAAGCTCTATCTGCAACCTATGGATGACGAAGAGAGACTTCCCAACTTCAACTTCGAGGACTCCACCGATGACCCGGCCGGCGGGGGCCAGAGCCGGCGGCGGCCGAATACTGTGTGCCGCTACTGGCTCCGAGGCTATTGTAGGAATGGCGACGCCTGCGACTTCCTCCACCTTTACGACCAGTCCCGGTTTCCGGTTTGCATTTATTTCCAGAGACATAGCCACTGCTCAGATCCAGATTGTGAGTACAAACACAGCGTTAGAGATATCAAAGAACGTAACAAGTATGCTTGCAAATTCATCTTTTCTTTAATTTACCATCTAATTTCTGCTAATTTCTTATTGGTGCATTATTGATTATATCTCAATGCCTGAATTTGGGTTTCATGTAATGGTGTTTTCCCAAGAATCACAACCTGCCTATTAAAATAATTTGAAGAAGTTCAATGCATGCCATCTTGATACAAAACACGACAAGAAATTTCATTGTCGAACCTTTGACTGTGGGTAAGCATATATTTAGATATGTTTTTTGATTTCTATATGTGCCTTGTATAATTTGGTTAAGTATAAAGGAAACAGATAATTTATGGTGTGTACTTCAGATTATATATGTTAAGCTATTCCCTCCTTTTAGTTGTAATGAGGGGAGGAGTGAATCAATCATCTTTGTTCAGAAAAGAAATAGAAATATGCATGTTAGTGAGATAGTATTGTTATTGCATGTTAATAGATTATATATATATATTGAGCTATTCCCTCCTGTCGGTATAGGCATGATAAGTTGCCTGGACCCCCACCTCCGGTAGAAGAAGTCCGTTGGAAGATTCAGAATTTGAATATACACAATTATGGCAGCTCAAGCAAAACAAATCAGCAATGAAATGCTGGTGATACCCGACAAATGGGCTATCCTCAGTTATCACAAGGTCACAACAATCAAGGCAGAGTTGTAAAATTGTCAACAACTTATTTTCCTAATAGGAAGCAGCACGAACGGCAAGTTCAGCAGTTCCAGCAAGAGGTTGGCCAGGTCCCAATACAGAATATGTCTGATGGACCACCAAATCAGGCAAACACAGCTTCTACACCTTTGTCTCAAGGAATGTCGAGGTGTGTTCAGAGTCCTAATGTTTTAAGTACTGGTTACATTAGTCAATTCTTGTATGTTATTTGATACTGTGGTTAGAGGTCTGTTCATCCATTAATCCTCCAAAAGGGTGCTTCCCTCATCAATCAACTGTATTTAGAGCCTTTTCCAAATCTATAATAGTTATTTTTACATGATTTATGTAATCAACTACTATTGTTATATATGAACATGGTTAACTTTTGTTTCTCTGGAGTATTTTAAAAAGAAAGCGAGCATTTCTGGTGCTTTATTATGAAGTTTTAATCTAAATAGTGCTTTTAGGAGCAAAATGGAGGGGTAAGGCCTTTCTCCAATTAATGTTAACTTTATTGGTGCTTTAAAGACTCATATGTGGTACTATGCCTTTCTCTATTGATATGGTGGAGGTTTTCTATTTGGTTTACTGTCTTCTGGTAGTTCCTGTTCTTATTTTGAAACATATTAATATTATGGCTTCCAGTGCAGCTCAAGAGTTCAAGTAACACTTCTGCCTTGCCTGACTAAGATTTACAATTAGTGTAGCGTCTGTTATGAATGTCATATACATCTGTTTGCTAGACATTTATAATCTTTGTGACTTCCTTACATATTAATGTGGACACTATCCAAATAACACTTATTGGAGCATTCCAAACATGGCCAGCTGAATCTTATGTTTAATTCAGAAATGAAGGTGAACTAGAGAAGAAAATGAGGGTAAAAGCTTACCTTCCTGCAAATCTGTAATTACCTGTACATGTTAATGTATGTATGACCGAATGTTGGCTAGAGTTATCATTATCATGGGCAGGGATATGTAAAGCTTGAGGTTTCTGCATTCTTCACCTCTCTTCTGGTTGAATTAAGAGCAAACTTTATCTCTGCATTTAGTTTCGCTTATAGATGTGTCTTTTGATATGTTCGCAAGAAAAAACCTAATTTGTGATGTAAGAGATTGCCTTCAAATGAACTTTTTTTTTTTTTTTCTGTTGTAACATGCTTTAAAATAAAAAATCTTTTCACACCAATAAAAGAGCTGTCAGGATCTGACAGTTAGACATGTCTAGCAATTCATATTCATAGCCAAGCTGTTGATTGGTGAGTTCATGTGAGGTGTAGTGCAAGGTTTTACAGTAACGGATTTGACGCCATGCTGCACATCATGTTGGTTCATCAAGTTGCTAAATCGCACTGTTTTTTTTTTATTTTTTTTTTTATGAATAATCCAGTTCAGTTCCATGATTATGAAATCAATGCTTTATTATAACAGTCTAAGCATCATAACCATGATAATATTTATATTAGAGTATCTGTACTCTTTTATGTAATTACTTTCCAATTAAAGCTCATTTAATTTAAGGTTGGAGTTCTTACGAATAGCTATTTTTTGGAAAATGGAACCTCAGGTATTTTATTGTTAAAAGTTACAATCACGAAAATTTAGAAGAATCTGTACAAAACAAGGAGTATGGGAAACTCAAAGTATCAATGAAGATAAACTGAATGAAGCTTTTGATTCTGTGGAAAATGTAATTTTGATCTTCTCAGTCAACGAATCTCAGCATATCCAGGTTGGTCTGTAAGTTGTTTAATTCGTTCTTCATATTCTTGTCATTCTCAGTGAAAAATTTCTGCATAACATGATAGGTATATAAATTTCATTACTTCAGCCGAATTCCACCTTTTGTGCTTTATTTGATTTGAAAGACAAAAGGGTGTCTATGGATGAGTCTTAAATTTGAAGTTATTAGAATCCTATAGCTTGAGGTGGTGCCATAGTTAGGATTGAGGGGGACTATGGTTTTGTTGTGGATAAATACAACAAAGCTAAGCCATTTTCCCAAAAAAAAGTTGCACAAGCTACAAAAATGATGCTTTAGCAAAGCCTTCTTGATGATGTGTTCTCCTACACTACTTCAATCTTATCCAATGTTACCTTCTTGTGCTGCACATTCCTTAGGGTTTTTTCGCATCTTATCTATAATAGAAGCTACCTGAACTTTTGATCAGATTGCTTCATTCATAACTTCACCTTCCCTGGCAGAGTCACCTACGGATTCTCAAAATATCCTTCAAAAC
>JAYMTE010002696.1:0-10811 GCA_036897545.1 Pelargonium fulgidum
CATCTTTTCTTAATATGTGTGAAAAACTCTAAAACAACATTTAATATGAAACGGAAGTAGTACTCATTTGTACAATCATTTATCATCTACATTCTACTTTTCTCTCTTTTCTTGTCATCAATATAATCTTGACGTACAAATACTCTCTTTACATAATAAATGAAGATATAGAGCTTATGCTTGAAATGTAGTTTTGTATCTGAAGCATTTAAAACTTAGCTTATGCTTGAAATGTAGTTTTGTATCTGAAGCATTTAAAACTTACTCATTTGGAAACCAGAAGAATAAAAGAAAAGCACAAGTCATTATCTAAGACCAAGACTACTCTAGGCAGTAAAGTGTACCAATGATTTGGACTTTTGTTTATACCACATACCTCTTATTGTCTCCTATCATTTGTAAGTCTGTTTACTGAAGATTATTGATCTTTTAGTTCAAATTTCACAAAGATTGAGTAATCTTACCAATTGGACATAAACTATGCCCATTTTGCCTGGGGTAAAACAACTGGTTGTATACTCTTCTTGTCTTGCTGCATTTTGCTGTTTACTGTTTTGAGTTTCAACTGTTCTGTTTTACCTAAATTCTTAGGTCACGGAGAATGGAAGGCAGGAGCGCCATCTCGTTGCAACTGTGGGGAAGTTTAGTGTTATTTGGAACTTCCAACAAGTGAAGAATGGCTTCCATGAATGTTACCACAATCAAGAGGGCCTGAAGAGCTGCTACTGCTACAAGATAGTTCTGAAAGATGATTCCATCGTTGACAGTCGTTTCATGCATGACAAATTTGCAGTAACCGATTCTCCGGAGGCCCCCCTAGTGATTGCAACCCCCATGAAAGTCAGCTCCTTCAGCATATCTAGCAGGCGATGATCATGCCTTCCAGCTTAATTGACTTGCTCACTCATGTTCACATGCGTGCCTACTCACTATTATTTGAGTGATTTCAAGCAATGCCGTGTCAACTATTTTCACTTTTTGACTTTGCTCCATTTGTGAAGATTCAAATGCTTTGTTTAAAACTTCTCAAGTGTTTGTATTTTAGATTGTTGTTAACTAGTTTGTATCTGGATTCAATTCTAGGGAAGAATTGGTTTTAACTATATTCTTGTTCGAGTTCTGGAACTGGTTTGGTTTCTTGTTGCTATACATTTTTTTGTACTGATATCTCAATGAAGCTTCTAATATTGCTGTTTGTGCTGACAAATTAACTACATTATCTGTTGTTAATCAACATTAGAAGAACAGACAAAATAAAAGTGCAAATCAGTTTTTATCTTCATGGGCTGCAAAGAATTGTGGTGGTCCCATGTTATCATTGAGTGATGGTAGTTACATACTTATAAGTAGTGGACCTTATTCCCTTTTGTGGTGCAGATGACTTGATACACAGTAGACAGACCAAACAGGGAAAGGAAAAATGGCCGTTACAGTGGGAAGGGTCTTCCTTGCTCAGCCATTCTCTTCTTCTGCATCTTCATACATTGGCAATGGTAAGCATGTCCTCAGATCCTCATTTGGCTTGCCAGCAAAACCAGGAGCTGCTCCTATGCGCCATTCCCGGACAGTGGTTAGAGCCCAAGAGCGTCCCACCTGGCTGCCGGGGCTTGACCCCCCACCCTATCTCAATGGAACGTGAGTCCCTCCGAATTGCTGTTTCTATATAGCTTATATTGGCAGTGTATGCTTCTCTTGTTTAGTTAAAGTTATTTTAATTTATGTTTTGAAAGTTTGGTCGGAGATTATGGGTTCGACCCACTTGGATTGGGAGAGGATCCGGAGACCTTGAAGTGGTATGTGCAGGCAGAGCTTGTGCATTGTCGCTTTGCCATGGCTGGTGTTGCAGGAATTCTTTTGACAGATGTAAGTGATTTATGAGCATTGCTAGTTTCTTTGCCACAACAAATAACGTACAGTGAATGACTTGGGAGTTCTGTATTTTGTTTTCTTATCTCTTTAGTTGTTTCTATTTGTAAACATGTGGACATAATTAGACTGTTGAGCTCTCCACATTGTAGATATTCATCTGTTTATGGAACTGTCAGAATAATTTCAAGTAACTGATAGCTTAACCATCTCTACATTCATGTTGAATTGTTCCAATTCATCTGTGCAAGTAGCATGAGATTGATTATTAATTTGACCAAAAAAAAAAAAAAAAATGCAACTGCTTTTGATGATACTGCATTCTAATTCTATTAATCATGATGTCTCCGTATCTTTTTCTCATCATCACAAACACGATTTTGGTTTCCAGCTGCTCCGAGTAACAGGAATAAGCAACTTACCAGTTTGGTATGAAGCCGGAGCAGTGAAATACGGATTTGCCAGCACGAGAACTCTGTTCATGGTCCAAATGCTCTTGATGGGGTATAGTTTTTCTACTTCCAAAGTTGTCTGGCTTATGTATGTTTGGATATGCATAGCTTTACGTGGTAACCTTATCTACTATTGGCTATGTGCACAGATTTGTTGAGACCAAAAGGTATATGGATTTTGTTAGTCCGGGATCTCAAGCTCAAGATGGAACCTTCTTCGGAATTGAGGCTTCTTTCCAAGGTCTAGAACCCGGGTAAGTCATTCTCATTACTTGGTAAAAAGTTGCATCTTTTGTAGTTAATTCTTATAATTATGGACCTCAGAAACCTATGTAGGCAACTAATATGTCAATTCAGAGACATGGCTTCCTGAAAATGTGAATTCTTGAGTTTTTGTTGGTAAAAGACCTGATTTGGTTCCTGAATTGGGTGTTTTTGACCCAATTTGATCCCTAGTTCTTTTTTTAAAACCAAAAATAACCCCTAAACTTTCATATGTTGCCTCAATTTGGTCCTGAACTTTTTTCTAACGCGAAATGATCATTGCCCTTAGAGTTTATATCAAAAGTTCAGGACCATTTTGGATTAAAAAAAACAGTTATAGGCTAAATTGGGTCTTCTACCTTTTTTTCTTCTTCACTAAAATTGATAATTTGTGTGGGCTATGATGATGCATTTGACAGCTATCCTGGTGGTCCCATACTCAATCCTCTTGGGCTGGCTAAAGATGTAAAAAAAGCTCATGCCTTGAAGCTCAAGGAGATCAAGAATGGTCTGGTTTCTTTGTGGTCATATCATATCTTTATCAAGTGCTTTTTGGTGGGTGTTCTGAATCTTGAATTTCCCATTTGCAGGTAGGCTAGCAATGGTAGCTATGCTAGGCTTCTTTGTGCAAGCTTCTGTGACTCATGCTGGACCAATTGATAACCTTGTGGAGCATCTCTCAAATCCTTGGCACAGAACCATTATCCAAACACTTGCTGATTCCTCTTCTTGATTACATGTTCTGTAAACAAATACAACTACATTTACAACATGATGAAATGTAATTTACATTACATTTGGTCTAATTTATCTCCATTTCTCTCATCCAAATGATCTTAGAGCACAAGCAAACCAGAGAAATTAATAACTTACAGTTTCATTTATGAAAAAAAGAATACAGATTCATTCAACACTGCCTCACAGAGAAGCCAAATTTGTGCCTCTAGCCCAAAATCTCACACAACTTGTACAAGCCTTTCTTATTATCCTGCCCCAAACCAATTAACCAATAACAAACCCTATCGTTCAGCGAGCATCGATATAATCGAATCAAATTTGTCATACATGTACAACAAATGCAGTATAAGGCCAGTGGAAAACAAAAAACACGCTGTCTCGAAGAAGCTTTACCCTGTTTTGTTTCCATGAGTCTTTTTTCTGCCCAAAAACATGAAAAACCGCGGGAAAAATGACCTCTTCTTCTTCTTTCCAGTCTTGACTTCTGGGGATGAATCAGTTCCGGTGTTAGTTTGATCCTCGGTTCCTTTTGGACTTCCTGTTTGTGCAAAGTCATTGTTTGATTCCTTGTATTCATCTGTACTCGGTCTTGGGCTAGTCGTTGAATTAACTGCTCCTCCTTGAGCAGATTCATTAGCCTTTCGCTTTTGCTCGTGTTCGGACCTCCACTTTCTCAACTCCTGCTCCACACCCAATTTCTTTTCCTTTGCCAACTCGGCCTTTTCTGTTGCAACCCTGAGTGCTTCCTTTCTCGAGGCCAACTCCTTGCTCACTTCTTCCAACTTTTCCATGGTCCTCAACTCGGATTCCTTGGCAACTTCTATTTGAGAAATGGCGGATGCCACCCTCAAGTTGGCCTGCTCCTCCGCCTCATGTGCCCGCTTGCTCAGCTCGTAGTACTCCTCCAAAGAAAGGGTAACACCGGAGGGTGTATCCACATCATTGCTGGTGATTCTAGCTGATTCACTCTCTTGCAATGCTTTAACTGCGGCTAATGCCAACTTTTCCGAGGCCCTGGCTGCCTCTATCTCCTTTTGAGTCGCTACCAGTCTGCTCTCCGTGGTGCTTGCTCCAGCCTTTGCTTGCTCCATCTCTTCATTTGCTATCCGTAGCTCTTCACGAGCATTTTCAGCCAGTGACTTGGCCCGATCAGCCTCTTGTGCAGCTTGCTGTAATTGCTTAGGCAGGTCCACCATCTTCTCTCGGATTTCTTTCTCCCTCAACTGAATGGCAGCCATTTCTGACTTAGTCCTCTCAAGTTCAGCTTCAAGAGACGAAACTGCAACTGATGCCATTCCTTCTCTCTGCCTAACCGTGCTGAGCGCCAACCTCTCTCTCTCAAGCTCGGTTTCTAAAGTCGAAGAAGCCACCTTCAAACTGTTTACTTCGGCAGTTGCTTTCTCTATATTAAGCTTCACTTCCTCAAGCTCCTTCTTCGCAGAAGCAACTGCTGCTTGTATGTCAGCATGACTCTGCAATGCTTCCGCTTCGATTTCACCTTGCTGTGATTCCATATAAGCAGCCAATTCAGCTTTCAAATCTACTAGCAAGCCTGAAGCTGTGTCTAGTTTCAATTTGAGATCCTTCGCCGACGAGATTTGCTGATGAAGTTTCTGAAGCTCCTCTTCTGCTTGCTTCAATTCCTTCTCCCAATAATGAGAATCCTGATCTCTAGCCATAGCTGCTCCTATTCTTTGTTCTTCAGCTTCTAGATGAGCAGCTTGTGCAGACTCTAGCTGCTCTTTCGTCGCAATCAGCTCAATTGTCAGATCCTCAACTGTCTTCTCAACTTCCTTGGCGGCTGAAGCAGCCTCCTCAGCTTTCTTTATAGCTTCTTCTCTATCAACCAGTAAAGCAGCATAGTCTTTACGCAATATTTCCAACTCATCCTTAACAGCTTTAAGCTCCGAAACTGCAGCTGTATGCCTGGCTTTGGCAACCTCAAGCTGCGTCTTGGCAGCAACACTGGACTCGTCTGCAATCCCTTGCTCCATCTCTTCCACCCTGAGCTTGGCTAGCTCGGAGTCTTGCTTTGCCTGGTGCTCTTCTGTTTGGGCCCTTTCCAGGTTCAACTTCAGTTCTTCTATCAGTCTCTTGCTGCTGTCCAGCTCCTTTAGTACCCGCGATTTTGAGTCTTCGGCTTCCTCTGATCGTTTCTTGTACTCAGGAATCTCCTGCTGGACTTTCTCAAGTTCGAGTTCTACATGTCTGCGTCTCTAGACGAACAGAAAAGAAAATTTAATGTTACTTTAGTACAATATATATGCAATTTTTGCTTGGCAAAAGGGTTAAGAAAAGAACAATGACCAGAGGAAGCACATCAAGAAAATAGGGAGGCCATAATGCATACTAATTTTTCCAAAACATATCATATCCGTAAAAAACCATCTCAACTAAAAGCTCAAGCTGATAGTTGCTCATTTTGCTTTGCACGTGGCCTGTGCACAGATACCAGTAAAAAACCATCACAACTAAAATCTTAAGCTGATAGTTGAAGCCCCAGGTTAGTTTTATACTCTTAACAATATCAAAGCATGCTACTAGAGATACTTTAGATTTATCCCTTTGCATCAATGAACCAGAGAGAAAAAAGCAAATTAGGCATTTTTCTTATCAAAAGCAATTACAGAACTGATCATATTAATAAACAAAATAACTGAAGAACAACTGATCATATTGATAATTGCAACAGTAACTATATACCTCCACAGTTCTGACTTTATGAGCTTTCCAATCAGCAATTCCTCCAAACTTGGAAACAGCTTGTTTGACAGATTCAATAGGCGCTCTAGTATCGATGAAACCTCTACTCGAGTCGTCCTTAGAAGGACTGGCTGGATCTGACGACTGAACAGCGACTTTTGCAACCCTTGTATGGGGCAGTTCAAGATCATTCGATGGCTCGACTTTAGTGTCACTTTTCCTAGGAGAGTCGGTAGAAGGAATATTCTTGTCATCAACAGGTTTATGAGCTGTACCAATAGAAGGATCATATTGCTGTACACCAGGGGTAACTTGCACGGCTCCAGCATCTTCATGTTCGATTGAGCTACCTTGTATGGCTCTAGTATCGGAATCTGCCATCAATGTATCCTGCTGCTCGGTAGAGCCACTTTGTGCGGCTCTATTATCAGAATTTGTCATCACTGTATCCTGCGAGTCTGTTCCTGTTTCACTCGTTGTACGGTCGGGAATTGGGCCATCAGTAGAATGCTGATCACTTTCTACTTGAGGATTTTCCACCTTAGGTGAGTGGTTGTCAATTTCCACGTTTCCATTAGTAACCGAGCTTGTTGGAACTTTACCGTTGGCTTGATCTTCATCTTGGGAGGACAAACTGGATTCTGAAGGAGGCGTCATGTCAGCAGTTTTCATGTCCTCCATTCTAACAAAAGTGGTAAGGACTGCCACAAGGGTATCTGGAATTCAAGTGCACAGAAATTATATAAGCATGAAACGAACCGAAATTATCACATGAAGAACATTATCTATTTATGTCTTCACTAATATAGATAACGAAAGGACCTATGAAGGACTAGATACTGAAGGCAAAACATGTAACAATCTTGGTTGCACCAAAAAGGTTTGCAATACACAAATAAGGCGCAATGCATTTGACATAAATTAGAGAGATGATGGAAACCAAAACCACAATTCTGAGAGAAGTAGTTGCTCCCAAATCAATGAGACGGATTCAATTTTCTTATCGCATCCTATACATTCTATAGCTCTACGCAAGTCAACATCCATATCAGATGAAGTTTCACTAATCCTTTTGATCTACGAAGAAATGCCCTGAGCTTTTTCGGCATCCAAAGCATAAAATGTATAAATTCACCTCAATTATGACCCATCACTAGCCTCCACACACTTGAAGTTACCATATGCCCCAACCCTCTTCCAAATTTGATCAAACAGAAAACAACTTGACCAATAACCAACTCTATATTTACTAAAACCATAAGGGTCCTCTTAATTGCTTCTTAAACATGTTGTCAACCATAACAAAATAAAATCTGTTTAGACATCCAAAATTTCCAAGCCTGTATTCTCATTGACATAAATCCTTAAAAGAAACAAAAAGCAACCTGAAATCAACTATCAACAATCACTAAGAAACTGACCACATAAATTGAAAACATGTCTCAACAGCAAAAGCTTCAACAATCAAAAACTTCACAACCCAGATAAAAAAAATTAAGACTTGGACATGGGTTTCCTCTCAAAGTGAACAAACAACATCCATTGAAGCTCAACAGATAAAATCTTCAGAATCAAGAAAGTAAGCAAGCAAATAAAGTCAATTAAAGCAGAACCCAGTTGATTAAAAGCAATGAAGAAAAGAAACATACCTTGATAATCCCAGAAAGGGAATTGAAGAATGGATATGGAAATGAAAATAAATGAGGGGAAAGAAAGTCAAAACCAAAGAAAAAAAAGAAAAAAAGAAGAGAAAAAGTTCAAAATTAGCAAAGAAGAGAATGAAGGTGGGAAATTAAAATTAGGAATGAGAAAAATAAGGAAGAAGAGGACACGTGAGTGGAGCCTACCTCGTCTCTTCTCTGTCTCTCACAACCTTAGATTTATGCTCCTCATGTCTCTCACTTGTATCACTGATTTTTTCTTTTGTTTTTGTCTTAAAATCTGCTATATTTTTTCTGTGGATTAAAATCAAATTGTGGGAATGGTCTCTATGGTCGTGTACTGTTGTACTCCTCGTCTTCGTCTTTGTCTTTGTGGGTTTCATGAATTAGTCACTGAATTTGTGGTAATGGAATCTTGGGAGCCCAAAAAGCTGTTTTTTATTTTATTTTATTTTTATCTTTTTGGTGGGTCACTGCCACTGGTGGCTTCCTCTTTTTCCCATTTTTGGTCAGTGGGGGCTGTGGGAGCCTGGGAGGGTTGAATAATGAACATGATTACCAATCTTTTTTTTTTATTTTTAAATTTGTTATTTTGGTTGTTTATATTTCAGTCTTTTGTACCCCCAAATTTTTGGGTCAAAGATTCAAATTGAACTCGAACTTTTGTGTTTTTATCTAATTTAAATCTTAAACCTTTTTTTTTATGAAAAATCTTAATCTTTTTAATTCAACATAATCTCTACATTTTTATATTTTCATCAAATTTGGTTATGTTTTATCTAAAATAGTTCATTCACTTTCAAATATTGACTGCAAATAGTCACTGCCTTTAGAGTTTATATCAAAAGTTTAAACTTTAAAGACCAAATTTGGTTAATATTTGAAAGTGCATAAATTAGTTCGGATCAAAAAAAGTTCAAGGATCAAATTGAACTGAAACAAAAAAATCCAATAACTATTTTATATTAAAAAATTTAAGATCAAAATAAGTCAAATCACAAAAGTTATTGGATCAAATTAAAACTTTAACTTTTTTTATAGTTACTTTATTATTATAATTCCACTTGATAATTAAATAAAGTATTGCTGAAAACATATAAAAATGATATAGAAGGTAAAATAAAGAGATAATTACACATACCAGTTCTCAGTTATATATCTTTTAATTCTGACTACCTTCAACTATTGAAACTAACGCATACCACTCCTGAACTATGTCAAACTTATTTCCATCCAAAATTCCGTTAAAGTTAACGGAATATACCCAATTATTGGAGCTTTCCATTAACTTTAACTAAAAATTTGGATGAAAAAAAGTTTGACATAATTCATGGGTGATATGTGTTAGTTTCAATAGTTGATGGTAGCCAAGATTAGAAAGTGTATAGTTAAGAAGTGGTACGTGTAATTTTCCCTAAAATAAATGAAAATTTGTGATAACAAATGGATTAATTTTTTAAGGCAAAGACATGTGAGTTCAGGTCAATATTGTTTTCAAAGATTGGTAAGACATTGAAAAACCTTCTGTGGTCCAACTATCGCTATGAATTATGGTCATTATTGTCTCTCATCCAAAAACATTCTCCCTAGAAATCTTATTTTGGGTAACTGGATAACTATTTTTTTTTTTTGGTCTAAGAAGTTAAGGAGTAACAAAAGATGCGAGTTAGTTTTGGGAGATGATAAATTCACACTCCAAATAGTTAAATTCACACATGTTATATTAATAGAACATAAATAACCTAAGGACCAAATAGTAAATTAGGAGAATATTTTATGAATCGTGAATCGGATTTGATCAAACCGGAAGATTCAAACACTTATGTATAACAGTTTTAAATAAAATTTTAAAATATACCAATAGTTCTGATCAAGAAGAAAATTAATTTTTCTAAAATAAAGTAATAAACAACTAAAATGAGTGCTGCTGAAAATATGATGACCACTACGGCTCTACTGTGTAACTCTGAAGTGATAATTTAGATTTAAGTCTATGCTATTTCAGTCTTCTCGTTATATAAAAGTGGAAATCGCTTCGTCTTCTTCATAGATATTATAAATAGAAAGAAAAAAAATCAAAATTCTTGGGTTGGGCTTCTTTAAAACTTTTCTTATTCTGATCGATTGAATCGCAATTCAACATATTGATGCAATATTCATGTCATTCCAAGATTCAAACATGATTTTGAATCTTTTAATCTTCTTAATCGTGTATCGTATTGGAAATCAGATCGTGAATCAGGATTTTTAACAGCCATGATTGGGTCCCACAATATTAATATACCCGCCATTAGAGTTTCAACCTATCATTCGAAAAAATTGAGCACAAAAAGTTAATAATCTATTGCTTCAAATCAGTCGACGATAACATAAACGTTAACAAAATTTGATGCTTGAAGACCAACTTACCTAGAAAATCCCGACAAAGAGATCGATGACCTAACTAACTCGTGGGTCATTCGGTTCACAATATAATTTGGCCCTTCTTGTCATTTTTTTTAAAACTTTAGATTACCTTGTACTTGTCACATTTTTTAAATGAATTACCCTAGATTTGACATTTTTGAAAATTTACATCAAAGTTAACTGACGGAATAGATGGAAAACAATTTAGGGTAGTCTAAAGTTACAAAAAAATGTTTAGGATTATTCATTGTAAAAAAATGACAAATACACGATAGTCATATGTAATGATCTATCTACCTACTTATAAGTTATAACAGTTAATGATAATCAATAACCATTTAACCTTATGTATTGTGAATTGTGATAATCAATCACCATTGACTTTTACCATGTTGACGTTGCTTGTAGGTTCGAATAAATCATGTTGCTTTTTCGAGGTTCGAATAGTGAATGTTAAACTCAGCTATAATTTACCATACATTAATTCAAGCAAGCATATCATGACAAGAACCAATAAAAAATTAATGAAAAATGATCCAATTTAGTACATGAAGTATTGTTTTATTCTAAAATATAGTCTCTAAACTTCAGTTTGTTTTCGAAACAGTTCAATTATCTTTGTTTTGTTTTTTAATAGTCCATTCCATTAAGTCAACTAACAGACTCTGTTAACTAACGGTGACGTGGAACATTTTGACAATAAAAAATAAATTTTAATTTG
>JAYMTE010002697.1:0-10810 GCA_036897545.1 Pelargonium fulgidum
CTTTAATTATTCCAAAAAATGGAAATAGGACATTCATTTTGGGACGGAGGGAGTAATATATATAAATTTGCATGCTGATTTCTTCCATTTTCATTATTACCTCTTATTGACTTCACGTCGCTATTAAAAAATATCATCATCTATCTAGTACAAAACCTAATATAATGGTTACATATGTAATGTAAAATCCAATATAAACCATGCACATCTTCGAATACGATTCATTAAAAAAAGCACTACGTACACATATTTATCATACAAATTATTCTTCCAAGAATATATATTTTTGTTAATGATAATTATTAGTGATTTAATCAATCACGGCATCAAGAAAAATTGAACAGCTTGCTTCTTTGATTCCACAAACAAAAAAGCTAATTAATTTTTATTTTTGATCAACACAAAATGGTGATGATTGTGACACCAATGCAATGCCTTTTATAGGAAACAAGACACAATCTCATCCACTATCTCCTCCATTCAATGGTCTCTTGACACCTACCAAGCCCACCCAAGAACAAGCACTAGCTACTTTGTGTGTCCACATATATATACATATATTTCATGGGAGATACAAAAGATTAATTCATTAATATAACAAAACTAAATATATAATTAACGTTAGACATAGTGTCATACAACTTTTATGTTTAATGTTAACAAAAAAAAAAAAAAAATCATAACTCAAGACTACAAATGAAAATGTAACATGTGGCGCTTGGACGCCACGTCCTTTGAAGACCAAACTTGTCAACGACATACGTTTCGGAAATTCCAATGAGCATCGCCACGGTCCCTTTATTCGGATCATCACGTCAACTCGTTTCCATTGAAGCCACTAGAAAAATATAAGATGATAATTTATACTATGATGTGACTTCGCTCCCATCATTGAAGGAACTCAATTTTTATTTCGATAACTAAAAGAATTCAAACCTCAATCGGGTAAGTATAACTACTCTCTTTTGGTTAATAGGAAAATGATCACACGCTTTACATAAATGACTTTATTTCTCTACGCTCATCTTTGGAGTCCTTCTTAGTGAGATAGATTCTCACATAGTAATTTCTTACTTTCACGCTCAAGATGGATGATCAGGTACACACTCGGGTTTTCACTTAATGGCGTATGATTATTGTGAAGACCCTAGAAACTCACGAGTGAGAATCAAAAGCTCCAGCTCCGTCATCAAGACCCCAAAATTTATTAATACATTTTAAAAACATTTTCTCTAACGCGTGGACAATACGATAACACAATTAATTATTGTGCTCGTTTCATCAAGTCAAACGAGTCACATCAACGTCTTCAATGTATGTTTTGCTTGGTTGTACTTTGGTTCTTATGGTTGGCCCGAAATGACCTTATTTTCCGTCATGAGTTCCCAACATCGTTGATACAATTATTAGGATCAAAAGTTTATCTTTTTCTTCATATAATTGTTAGCTTCAAGATCCCCATGTATCTTTTTCTTTTTCGGCTTGGAACCAGGATCCCACCTCTTGCTTGGTAGGTTCGGGACATGTTTCAATGTTATCTTTGTACTTTTATTGAGTTATTTAAGCTATAATATAAAAGGAACCGATTGCTTATAAAAAAAAAACTAGATATTCTTCAATAATTAAATATTATATGTGTGTGTAAAACCTACATTCCTACTGGAGTCTAAAACCGCGCACCAATCCGCACTTCTTTGTGGTTTGCTAAACCAAAAACTAAAAATACTACTATGAACCGACGTGAAACTCGTATGGGAGTTCTACTCTCACCAAATGCATAATTTTTTCCTATGTTACGAATCATCACACTATTCATATATAAAATAAGTGATCAAAATTCAGAGTAGTTGACAAAAATTATTATATTCAGCATTCATTTTGAAATATAAAGAATATTTATAGTTGTA
The DNA here is from genome assembly GCA_036897545.1 of Pelargonium fulgidum. NCBI lineage: Eukaryota > Viridiplantae > Streptophyta > Magnoliopsida > Geraniales > Geraniaceae > Pelargonium > Pelargonium fulgidum. The sequence continues at coordinate 1,908 of JAYMTE010002697.1, forward strand.
TAAAATATTCCATTTTTGTACTAATAAAATATATATTGGGTAGTGTTGAAACGACAAAGAATTGTTCTCTGTATGGATGCAATATATCATTTATTTATTTATTTATTTATTATTTTTATTATTTCCAGTATCAAATATGGCCATTGCATCACTTTAGTTTGGCCTACAGTACTCAAAATCATTGGCACATACGAGTCTAGCTCCCATGGATCTCCTTTTTGTTTTCCATTAATTTTGCCTTTTTTTGGCATTTTTTTTAATTAACTTTCTCCAACATAAAGTATTAAAAAACATATTATTATAGTAACATAAATGATTAGTGATATATGGTAGTTGCAAGTGCAACAAGATCTATGTGCAGTGTAGCATAGCGAGTACATAAAATAATATATATATTTAGGTAAGCACAAAATTTATTTCCGTTTCCATGAATAATAATTAATTTCTATTTCCAAGATTTATATTCATGTTCATCTTTAGTTTCAACTTGTGTACAAGAAAGCAATGAAGGTACACAAGACAGCTAATAGATGATTTAATGGCCACATTTGAATTGGTGCGATATGTAGGGAGAATAAGATCTTTATAGGGTAGGATAAATGAGCTCTTTATTTTAAGGTCTTATAGATAACAATGTATAATCATATACAACTTATATAAGTAAATAAAGGTTAAAAATGAACGGTAGAGTTGAAAATTTGTGCATTCATGTTCTGTTGAGTATTATTTGTGTGTTAATTGCATGATTTAGTATGAACATAACACACATGCATTCGGTAATCGTGTTACATGTTGCACGACACAACGGCACAATAACATAATCATGAGCCACATTATGTGCGATAAAACAAATACTACGATACAACACTAATATCCAACATGTCTAGCACGACATGACACATCACATTTGATAGATTATTAAGGTTAATTTAGTGTTTGTCACAACACGACTATTTGATCACGCGTCCATGTTTTTATTGTGTTACGATGCAAATTATCAAGTATAGCTCTTGAATGTGTTAAGAAAATTTGATACATCTGAAACGAGTTTGTGGTTACTGATCACTTCTTCAACATACGTCATTATAAATCATTTCAAAACCATTAGTAATCTCTTTGATATTTTTCTAACACTCACTGTCGTATTTGGATAGTTTTAACTATAATAGTCAGGTATAGAATAATTTTAAAATAAAAGGGAAACATAATTTGTTCCTATGAGTTATATTTCTTGTTGGATCAATTCGCTTTAGAGTAGCTGTGCATCATAATTAATTTCACCATAACTATCATAGTCAAATTCTACAAAATAAAAAGGTGGAAGAAGAAAAATAAAAACTCTCTTCCTACATGCATAACAAACAATTTGCACCACAAATTTCTTACTTTTTTTTCACATAATATATAGTACATGACAATGATATCAACTATAGTTTTGTTTAGATATATCAAGTGGGGCATGCAAATTAATTTCTTCTTTTTATATAAAGTTCATCAACACAAACACGAGATTTGACTATATTATTATCTCTTAGTAATATATAATCTTAAATTAATAGCAACTCTTATTTAATTACTTGTAGTATCAAGACACATGATCTTAGAACTAGCTTCTATAAATATTCCATAGGAGGAATTTCCAGCACTCTATGGTTGGAATAAAAATTTAGGGTTGTAATCATTTATTATATATCGTCCAAGCTCCAATTAAATTTATAATTATCTCATAATCTTTCTTAACATATAACTGACTGATGCAACTACGTACATATATAAAAAACGACTAAAACTCAAATGGATTAATGCTCACATTTTATTTTTGAAGTCTCAGTTTCAAACCATCTCAACGTAGTTATATTGCTACCTATGTAGGTGAGTGCTATTAAGTTTATTAATATTCAAATAATTGAGTTTCAACCCAATATTACTTCATTTATTTAAAATTTTCTATATTTAAAAGAGTATTGACTTTCTTTAAGGAAATATCATTTACATTAATAATAGACATTTGATTCGTAACACAAAGAAAATTACTCATAGAGGCATATATGATGAAAAAATAACTTGTTCACCCATAGATACATATATGTATACATTTCAAAATCTTTGGAAAAGATGGAAATGGAAGAAAATGGCATGTATGACGAAAAAGAAGGTCACATTCACTTTAGGTTTTTTAAAATTGTTAGAGATGATGAGAATGGAACAAATGGCATGCAAGCACGTAGACATCTGTAAAGCAGCCATGATGATCAAATGGGGGTACATCTCCTCTGGACCCACCAATTTGCTCTCATCATCCACATCATCACCATTTCTTCAACCCTATATCATCCCATCACTCAACCATGTCTTCTTCTCGTGCCTTCCTCTTCCCTTTATCAACCACTGTTTGTTTCTTGCATGTGACTCTCTTATTTCCTCCTCATTTTCTTTATCTTCTTCTTCAAATCTTTTTGCTCCTAAGCTTCTTCAAATGATGCCACCTGAGCAAGAAACCAATATCCACACCAGTCCGGCGAATGTTGCCGGCGGTAACCGGACCGAGAATGTCTCCATTCACGCCGAGCCCTCTGAGGGGCTCGGTACTAACTTCAGTTCATGTTACGACCGAGAACAACACCAGCAGCAGCAACAACAGCAACATACGGTTCAATCGAGATTCTCTGTGTTAAGAGAATCACTACGACCTATAGAACTCAAGGTACGCGTATTGGTTTCTGACTTATTTTATTCCGTCTCAAAATAAATGTAACGCTCAAGTTCTTTATATTAGTGATCTGAGAGTATCAAAGTTTATCTCCTGTTTGGAGATGAATTTTATCATCCCTATTAATACATTAATCATTATTTTTTAAATTTTAATTATATTTTGTTATTTTAGTAAATTTTTTTTTTTTGTTGTCAAACGGTTAATTTTTATTTTATTACTTTTGCAGTTTGAAGATGTAGCTTATAGTATTAAGTTGCGTGACTCACAAGGAAGCTGCTTGGGCTCTAACGAGCCCAAGCAGACCCGGACGGTCCTTAACGGAGTATCCGGGATTGTTCGGCCCGGGGAGCTAATGGCAATGCTTGGCCCGTCCGGCAGTGGCAAGACCACCCTTCTCACCGCCTTGGCCGGACGGTTACCGGGCAAGATTTTGGGCAGCATATCGTATAATGGGCAGCCTTTCTCCAGCTCCATGAAGCGCAAAACCGGGTTCGTGACCCAGGACGATGTGCTCTACCCGCACCTGACCGTCCTCGAAACCCTAACCTATGCGGCTCTCCTCCGGCTGCCCAAGAAACTCAGCAAGGAAGAGAAGCTCGAGCAAGCCGAGCTTGTGATTGTGGAGCTCGGCTTGGCTCGTTGCCGCAATAGTGTGGTGGGTGGGGCCTTATTTCGGGGAATTTCGGGTGGGGAGCGGAAACGGGTCAGCATCGGGCAGGAGATGCTGGTAAACCCAAGTCTGCTCCTCCTTGACGAGCCCACCTCTGGGCTCGACTCCACTACGGCTCAGCGCATCGTGGCCACATTGAGAGGGCTCGCCAGGGGCGGCCGGACGGTGATCACCACCATCCATCAGCCGTCGAGCAGGCTCTACAGAATGTTTGATAAGGTGGTGGTGTTGTCCGAGGGCTACCCGATTTACTGCGGGCATGCGAGTCGGGTCATGGATTATTTCGGCTCGATCAGGTTCGCTCCCGGGTTCAATTATGTCAATCCGGCTGATTTTCTACTTGATCTCGCCAATGGTAAGTATTTTTTTCCGTATTTACAAAAATGCCACACATAGTTGAATATTTATTTAATAAACACGAATTATTCTTCACGAGCATTTACTATTTGATTATTCTTAGGTTTTTTTAATTAATGCATAAAGTGTGTCTTTAATTTAAACACATCATTGTATGAAAATTAAAAGAAAAAAAAGGTTACATGTGACTTGTTTATGGATTTAATTTTTGCTATATTTACGGAAATGCCATGCATATAGTCTTATTCTTATATTTGTTTTCGTAAACACAAATTATTAGTCACAAGCATTTACTCTTTGATCAATCTTAGTTTTATAACACATCATTATATGAAAATTAAAAGGAGCAAAAAAGGTACACGTGACTTGTTTGATCTTGCCTCAATTCTTGTTAATTATATTTATAAAAACGCCACGATTAGTTTTATTTTTTAAAAGCTAAACCAATCTTTTAATCAACTTATTCAATACTAATTGATGATGTGAAATACAATCATAAAATGCCACACATGGTTAGATATTTATTTTAATAAACACGATCATTTGTTACAAGTATTCACTCTTGGATATAGTTGTATATTTAATGCAAAAAGTGAGTCTTTAATTTTTGACACATCGTTGTATTTAAATCAAAAGAGAAAGGAAAAAAGAAAAAGGTTACATGTGAGTTGATTGAATAGGACATTTCTCAATATGCCGTGCAACTTTTCACATCAAAATTTTAATGGGTGTGTCTATATGTTGGGTTTTTGTGGTTTATTTTTGTCAACTTTACATAATTTTCACAACTCATGTCATGCACAACTTTGTTGATTATCAACTTGACATGAAAGAGACCATTTTAGCTGTAAATGTGTTGTGGACTTGTGAGTAATTGTGGTTCAAGAAACTAATGTTACAATTATATGTAGCACCATTAATTATCAAACACATAAATTTTAAATACATATTATCGAGGGAAAATTTAATCGAGAATGTATATTGCTTTTAGCATATGAAAGTAAACCTAGTTATCTTAAGAAGATGATTTAAATTTTTTTTGGTTTAAATCATGAGGTTCCTAAACAGACCCGCAACTAGCGGTTGATACCTTTAAACCATTTTACCACAGACTAGAAGATGATTTAAATTAAGTTTGATTTTATTACTTTAAGACAATATTGTAATTTATAAAGAGTTAGCTTTATTTTTGTTTTGTGTTTGGGTCAAGATGATAATTTTGATACTTTAATGGACAGTCCACAGATATATGGGCTTTTGGGTGGGTCAGCCCATTTTAATTTATAGTAATAATGTGATAATATCAAGTAGGAAAGTGATTAGTCAAATTAGGTTGTCCAATAATTTCATACTTTTAGATTCTTTTTTAATCTTTATCTTCAATTCTTTTTGAAGTAAGCTTTTTCTTTGTGTGACAGTGACTTTATTTCCTCTGTCTTGATAGTTTTGTTTAAATAAAAAAATACAAGACAACCGTTATTTGATTTAAGTGATAAAGTCTTGTCGATTGTTTTATATGTAGGTATAGCACCTGATTATAGGCAAGAGGACCAACAAGAGTTCCAAACCAGAGTAGACCATCCTGAGGATCAAAATTCCATAAAACAATCTCTTGTATCATCCTACAAGAAGAACCTACACCCTCTATTGAAGGCTGAGATTAAACAAAATTTCCAGCACTCAGCTCATTCTTCTTCAAGATCATCATCATCAAGAAGTGAGTGTAAATATTTCTTGGTGAATTAAAATTGTGAGTTGCACAAGATGTATGTTCACAACTTGGTATGTGCATGTATATATGCTGTGCAGAATGTGAGAACCAATGGACCACAACATGGTGCCAACAATTCAAGGTGCTCTTGAGGAGGGGTTTACAGGAGAGAAAGCATGAGTCCTATTCAGGTTTACGAATCTTCCAAGTCCTCTCCGTTGCATTTCTTTCCGGCATGTTATGGTGGCATTCGGACACTAAACACATCCAAGATCAGGTAATCCCCCTTTTGAAAAAACAAATGAAGTGGTGCAACAACGGTTATAGCTCGTACTCCTAATCAAAGATCAAAATGACCAAAATGCCCCCGTAACGACTTTAGAATGTGAAAATACACAACATAATTGCACGGTTTTGTCAATTGGCCAGTTTTACTCGAGTTGTGCAAATTTTGGTCCAATAAATGAACATTATCGTTCGAAAATTAAAATGTTTCGTTTCCAGCATCATAACAACCTGATTGTTATTCTGATTTATGATATTTTATATCTGACACTCAACCCTCATTTCTCTCAACAGGTGGGACTCCTATTCTTCTTCTCCATTTTTTGGGGATTCTTCCCTCTCTTCAACGCGATCTTCACCTTCCCTCAGGAGCGTCCTATGCTTATCAAAGAACGTTCTTCAGGAATGTACCATCTCTCCTCCTACTACTTCGCAAGAATGGCAGGTGACTTGCCAATGGAGCTAGTCCTCCCAACTGTGTTTGTGACCATAACATATTGGATGGGAGGCCTCAAGCCATCCCTTCTCACATTTGTGCTCACCCTCTTGATCATCCTCTTCAATGTGCTGGTCTCACAAGGACTAGGGCTTGCCCTAGGGGCAATCTTGATGGATGTGAAGCAAGCCACAACACTAGCCTCAGTCACAATGCTTGTGTTCCTGCTAGCTGGTGGATACTACATCCAACACATACCAATCTTCATAGCTTGGCTCAAGTACATTTCTTTTAGCCATTATTGCTACAAGCTTCTTGTAGAGGTACAGTACTCGGCGACCGAGGTCTATGAGTGTGGAATGGGGATGCATTGTAGGGTCATGGATTTTCCAGCAATTAAGTACTTGGGGCTTGATAATTTGTGGGGAGATGTGGCTGCAATGGCTGTGATGTTGGTGGGATATAGGGTTTTGGCTTATGTAGCTTTGAGAATGGGACCTCATTAAAGAAGCTTGAAGGAAAGTGATTGAGGATTATGCATTCTAATTTGTTCTAATAATTATTTCTTGACTATTTTGTAGATTAGTATGTGATTTTTATGGTTTTTGTAAGGTTGGTTCCAAGAAAATTGTAAATTGGATGACGATGGAAGGAGGAGAACATGTTATGTTATGTGATCCAATTACATGTTAAGTTATTTACTGTGATTTTAGTACAAATTTGCTAATGAGAAATTTGTCTTCTATCAAGATTCAAAGTTTAATCTCAGGATCACATTATTTGTGTGTGTATATTTAACTTAAATTTGTAATGCTAATTGAGCTATTGTCACTTCAACTATCTCAAAATAAGTGATTTAAAGAATCAGTTTCGACTGATCGATCTAATTCTTTGATGAATCATGACTATCGGCAAAGCCAATTTGACTTGACAATTTCTTTTCTTAATGTTTGTGCACAACATCATTAGGATACATGATCGGTTCAAATTATTCTTTCATGCGTACCGATTTGAAATTCAACCTTATTTTATACATGTTATGCATTTGGAGATGACAAATGAGCAACATACCATGAACCATCACTGATTTGACCTAATAATATTGAGTTATTGCCGACAAAGTAGCCAGACAAACTAGTGAATTTTTTGGTCCGATCCATAAAGTTTGATCCAGACTAACAAAAAGTGACATAATAAATATACACGCGACTTCTCTCGTTGACCCATTTGCCAACTCTATATGCATCGTGAATATTTTGGTGGGTTGTCATTGCAAATCACTCTAGCAATACATAAGCATATTTTTCTGTTGTGGCTGGAAAACAGAGGAATAAGAACAGAACAAAACAGGGGAAGAGACATTATTTTAGCACCCACCCTCAAGATCTAACATAGACTAAAAGCTAGCCATGTGGGTGTTATAGGTTTTGTTCTTGCCTAGCTTCCAAACTTACCCAACATATCATCAAGAATAGCATGAGCACACAAAGATTACCCAAATATAGCACATAATATATTGGCATCAATGACCATTTTTTCCATGATTCCTTGTTATCTTGATGGTTCAGTACAATTATTTTGGCATCAAGATACTGTTTGTACTAACTAATTTCTTGGAACTTCTTCAAACCTATTATTCCATTTAGGCTTTTATATATATATAAAAACATCTTATTTTTATATTAAAGCTTATGGTATCATTGCATGATTATCAAGAGCCGAAACACTTTTGGACCTAAATGTTGAACTCTCGAATTGAGCTGAACTTGGTCATCTTAATAAATATGAGTCATTGAGCACAACCTAGGTTTTCCCGAATGCCTATGTCATAATTTCACGGGGTTTAATATCTTAGTGACCTCCCATCTACTGGAACTTCACCAGCCAGGTCCCTCAACTAAAAAAAAGTCACAATAGTCCCCGACTTAAAGATAAATTGGTCACGTGGGTTCTACCATAAGTTTGACCTAACATAACCTTTATTTGGGTGACGTAGTACCACGTGACATTTTAATTTATATTATTTATTTATTTGCACGAGTGGTGCTGATGTGACATTTAAATATATTTTAATATTGATTTTAAATGAATGAGACACGTGCCACTTCTTCATTGGTCCAAAATTAATTAAATATTATAAAATTACAATTTTACCCTCCAAACTTTTTGAATTGTTCACGCACACTCTCTTCTTCATTTGGATAATATCGTGTGTGTTAGAGAGAGGAGGTTAATTGGGGTAGTTCACAGTTTTTATGTCTTCAACTATGTTTTATACTTTCTGTATAATTGAAGAACTATAACTTCTTTGGAAAAATAAAAAATAAAATTGGACTATCATTTCTAATAAAAGTTGCATCATGTTATATGAAACTGACTTATAATTTGTCTTTATGTCTTATGTTTTAGAGTATCAGAAATCTCAACCAAGAGACAAAGAAAACGGATCCGAGCGAAACGTTCTGCGCCCAAAAATTCATTAGAGCTGGTATGAGTGTAAATAGCTGACGTGACATCACCTAATTGAGCATGATTTATTGGCCGAGACTCAACCAATAAATCATGGCTGAAAGTCTTTTTTTCTTTATGTTTTAAGTTTTATATAACACTTGTTAATTTTAGCTCTAAAATATATTAAAATATGTAATATCTTAGTCTGTATATACAACAAGATGGCATGCATAAATGATCTAAAACCCACAATTTGTAACATTATTATAACTCCTTTATT
>JAYMTE010002698.1:0-10806 GCA_036897545.1 Pelargonium fulgidum
AGGAGCAGTTGAGAGCGCGCCAGATAAGTGCCCAACAAATTAACAAGGTTGAAGAACTTTGGAAATCAAATCCTGATGCTTCCCTAGAAGATCTTGAGAAGCCTGGTGTGGATGATGAACCTCAGCCTGTTGGTTTGAAGTATGAGGATGCATATCAGGTTCTTGTTTTCATGATGGTTGCATTCATTATATAAGCCACTATAATGATGTGTTGCCTAATTGATGTGTTTAACATAGGATAATTTTGTGCACTGCAGATATATCTTATGTTCATTTAGGGGTAGAATCAGAAGTTTGAATAGCAACATATCCTAGCTCGGCTTGTTGGCAGAGCCACAACTTGAGTCTTGCTTCAGCTTGTGCTGAATTAATAATATTCAACTTGATTATGGCTTGCAACTGAGTCCAATACATTTGAGCTGGACTTTTCTACGACACCAAAATAAATAGTCTGCCACTAATCTATACTGTATGAGAAGCATATGATTTAAATAATGGCCTATACTACATGCTAGTGATAAACATCTTGTCAGGTTGGTGATTAGAATAGCGGTGGAAAGTTTTTACAAGGAAACCACTCCTTGTTTTCATTCACTTATAACATAACTGAACTTAGATTTTTGCAAGCCTAAGCGGCTAGATTTCTAACTTCAGTTTCATTAGGGTTGAGTTCTGTTTTGCTTCGCAAACAAAGATAGCTTGCATGAACTCCTTGCATAGATTGTTTACTATCCTCCCCCATCTGTTTTCTGTCTAAGCTTATTGCGTTTGGCACGGATCCTCTATATTCAAACAAATTTATGATGGAATGTGACAAGATATAAACTATCTTTGAATTTTTTTAATTTGCTTATAATGACAAACCAATTACTTATTGCATTGTGGCAGCCTGACTGATATCTATCCTTGTTTGGTTCCATGTACTTACAAATCGTGTTTTCTCATTTTGTTGCAGTATCAAAATGTATTTGCACCACTTATCAAGCTTGAAGCTGACTATGATAAAGTATGTTAGCTTTTTTCTTTGTTGCACTGCACTTGTTCCTTTTTTAATCATTTCATTCCTTTCTGTTGTCATAGTGATCAAAGAAACATATTTGCTGACCAACATAATCTGTACATTCTTATTTTATAATCTGAATCTTCTTGTAGATGATGAAAGAATCTCAAAGCAAAGACAATGTCACCATTCGGTGGGACATTGGTCTTAACAAGAAGCGTATAGCATATTTTGTTTTTCCAAAGGTGCAATACTGTCTCATTTTGCTACCAGAATGTTGTTTTTATTTATTTTCAGCATTTCAATCTTCTTTTTGTATGCTGTTTAGTTTGCCTTTTTTGTTCTTAATTTCACTAGAGCTGCATGTTTATTGTTTTAGGAAGACAATGAGTTGCGTCTTGTACCTGGTGATGAGTTGCGTCTACGTTATTCAGGCGATGCAGCTCATCCTGCATGGCAATCAGTTGGGCATGTGGTATGTTGTTTTCTCTTGAAATCAAAATTTTAACATATATTATTTGTATGGATTTATAGTTCATCAATTGTTTTTTCTGTTTCAGATCAAGCTAACTGCTCAAGAGGAGGTTGCACTTGAGCTTCGTGCTAGTCAGGTAGTTTTGGATGATGGATAATTGTTAGTTCTCTTTGCAGATTCATTAGATCTTATTGTTGTTGATCTATGCAGGGAGTTCCTGTTGATGTGAACCATGGTTTCAGTGTTGATTTTGTTTGGAAGAGTACAAGCTTTGATAGGATGCAGGGGGCCATGAAAACTTTTGCAGTGGATGAAACCAGTGTCAGTGGGTAAGTTTCTCTAGTAGCGTTCTTTCTGTGATGTAAGCATTGGCGATAAGTATGATATATGCATTGTTAACTAGAAAGTTATCATAATTCATCCCAATTAAACTGAGTGCGCTTAGCTGGGTTCAAGCTTCCCAAATTCTCTCCTTGTTTGTGATTTGTTAGAGCTATTGTGTTTTGCATCTACATTTAGTTCCGTTTTGGTCATCTACAACAATGTCTTTCCTGCAGGTATATTTATCACCACTTATTGGGCCATGAGGTTGAGGTTCAGATGGTTAGGAACGCCCTCCCTCGCCGTTTTGGTGCACCAGGTCTCCCAGAGCTCAATGCTTCTCAGGTACAGTTTTTAGGGTGCACACTTATATTACATGAGTCTGCCTGAGGGTGAACATTTTTTTGGTTTGTATTATTTATAATTTAAGTCTATGTCTGAATGCTTTGCATTTCCATATTCAATATATATTCCATAAATTCTATGTTCAAGTTGCAATTGCTAAGTAAATGTGATACTATGATATGTAGGTTTTTGCCGTGAAGAGTGTCCTTCAGAAGCCCATTAGTTTGATTCAAGGGCCGCCTGGCACAGGAAAAACTGTTACCTCAGCAGCAATTGTGTATCACATGGCCAAACAAGGGCAGGGGCAGGTAAATTTTAAATTTGTTTCCTATTAATTATTATTTTACATTTTTGCCCCCGGCTGATCATATCTCCTCTAACTAGGTTTTGGTGTGTGCCCCAAGTAATGTGGCTGTTGACCAACTAGCTGAAAAGATAAGTGCCACAGGGTTGAAGGTAAGGCATTTGGTTGATTGACAAGTATTTATTGGCTGCATCCCCTTGGGCTTCATCGTCATTAATGCAATTAATCTACTAGCATCTATGTTAAATATGCCATAAAATGATAGCTTTAGGTAACTGGTGAAGAAACACTTTGAGGTATGAATGGTTCACGTTTGCTCTTTTGCATTGTGGTTGTTCGATGTTATTATTTCTAATAAATCACATTGCCCTGCTTTAGGAAGAACTGCTAGTTATATATGTCAAAGCATAATTTATGTTTATTCTAAGACTATTATACAATTTCAGTTATTGGATCTTGGGATGAAAATGCTTATAAATTGATCTGTATTGATGATAAATTTGTTATCGACAATTAACAATTAATTCATTTAGATGAGCAAGGTACACAAGTAAGAATTCAACTGAATACATACATACATATATATATATATATGTGTGTGTGTTTGTGTTGATGGGATTTAACTAAAAATCCCATTAGCATTTATTTTATGATCACGACAGGGTAGTTTTTCATTGTCATTACCTATTCATGGCAACAGATTTTTCTGCTTAATATGTTTTCTGATTTTTCTTATGTTAGGTTGTTAGGCTTTGTGCAAAATCAAGGGAAGCCGTTAGTTCTCCTGTTGAGCACTTGACCCTTCACTATCAGGTATGTTGTGTTGTGAGCCTTACATTGCTGTTGTTGTTGTTGTTGTTGTAAAGTTCCTTTCGTTCTTTGGTGGTTTGATTATGATGTATCTCAATTATGAATTTTTTACAGGTTCGACATCTTGACACATCCGAAAAGAGTGAACTTCATAAGTTACAACAATTGAAAGATGAACAAGGTCCATACCTCCTCTTCCTCCTCTACTTTTGTTCTTGTAGAAACTAGGAAACAAATATGCTGGGGTATTTTCATCTCAATGCCAAGTGGTTTTGCTATTGTAAAGCTAAGATTTTTTGAGCTTTTTGACACCCTCATTTCAAATCACTGATGTTCCTACTTATGAGTCATAATTTGGTTATAGATTGCCAAATACCAATACCCTTTTAGAAGGGTGAGCCTTGATGCAATTGTAAGGTTGTTGCCTTGTGATCTTAGTTGAGGTCATGAGTTCAAGTCATGAAGCCCCACCGTCCCTGCAAAAGCAGTGGCAAGATTGGACATAATCGATCTCCTCAATTCTCTCAATGGTGGGAGCCGCAAGTTCTAGTGTTATTGTTCTTTCTTTTTATTATTAGGCTTGCCAAGCTGTATCATGAATTTGGTTTGTTGCTTATACTTTGTAACGATGAATGTGGTTGGTGCCTCGTTCATTGGTGCTAATACAGTTGTCAAATGTCTCTTGCCTACCTACGGTTCTTCATTGAAGTGGACTGTTATAAAGATAGCTAACTACTTTTAGCAACTTTTTGGAACTTCAATTTTCTTGTCAATCTGTAATGATGTTGGTTATATACCTAAATTTCTCACTACTTATGTGTGATGTGTGTATCACCTCTTAACATTAGCATTCCAGTATGTGTGATCATTGAACTAGTGTGTTAATGCTTATTGTGATATATTATTAAGTTTTGGCAACTCCTTGAATGAGTTGCACTTTGTATTACTATTACCCTTTAAGATGTCTGCTGTATGTGGATAGAAGGTAGATGGTATACTGTATATCCAAGCATAAGCAGAATACAGTCTTGTCCTTTGCATCATGTTAACAAATTTATTCCTAATGTTAATTGTACAGGAGAATTATCCAGCAGCGATGAGAAAAAGTATAAAGCACTGAAGCGAGCAACAGAAAGGGAGATTTCTCAGAGTGCTGATGTCATTTGTTGCACATGTGTTGGTGCCGGTGATCCTCGGCTGGCAAATTTTAGGTTTCGCCAGGTTGAAATGCATTCTATATGAACATGTATTCTCATATTGTGCTCAAAATTTTGTATTAATGTATTTTTATCCTGTCAACAGGTTCTTATTGATGAGTCTACTCAGTCAAATGAGCCTGAATGCCTCATTCCATTGGTTCTTGGTGCAAAACAGGTACTTCGAGATTTTTTGTTGATTCATAGTAGGATTTTTTACTATTTTATGTTCTAACTTGGGATCTCTATCCTAGGTTATTCTTGTTGGTGACCATTGCCAGCTTGGTCCTGTTATTATGTGCAAGAAAGCAGCTCGTGCTGGGTTAGCCCAATCTCTATTTGAGCGCCTTGTTCTTCTTGGTGTCAAACCAATAAGATTGCAGGTATATGTTCATGTTTCTTTCTGTGATTGACCGTTTATTAATTTAGATGCTTGTTTTTGTTATGTGCTGCGTTTTAAATTGTGTACCTTGTAAATATGTTTTTCCCCCGCTTCATCTTGGTTCTTTACAAATGTTCATCCCATTTATATTCTGTTTATTCGTGTTTATGTATTCTAGGTACAATATCGCATGCATCCATGTCTGTCTGAATTTCCATCTAACAGCTTCTATGAAGGCACGCTACAAAATGGTGTAACTGTGAATGAAAGGCAATCACCTGGCATTGATTTCCCTTGGCCTGTGCCGAATCGTCCCATGTTCTTTTATGTCCAGGTATCATTCTGCTGAAAAATACTTTTGTTTCAACTTGTAACTATTCAGCACCGAAATATATCTAAATGCTGAAAATATTTCTTTTTGTATCATTTTTTCTAACCATATATCTATTTGTCAATTAATTATTTTATTTTATTTAATATAATAAAATATTATATAATCATTTTGCCCCATTGGCTAAAAAATCTGGATCTGTCCCTGTGTCCATTTGTAAATGTCTTTTGTCCTTCAGTAACTTTTTTCTTATTTTCTCGATGTCATGTTTTGAATTCACATAGTTGTTTTATAGATGGGACAAGAGGAGATAAGTGCCAGCGGAACATCTTATCTTAACAGAACTGAAGCCGCAAATGTTGAGAAAATTGTTACTACTTTCTTGAGGAGTGGTGTTGTGCCAAGTCAGGTAAATCTGGGCCTTTATCTTGTTAATTCATGTACAGTATCCTTTTGTGGTGACTCAGTGATTTAATTTATTTTACAATCTACAGATTGGGGTGATAACACCCTATGAGGGACAGAGAGCATATATTGTGAATTACATGTCAAGGAATGGTGCTCTTAGACAGCAACTCTACAAAGAAATTGAGGTAATTCTTGGAGTTAATTCAAATACTGATTCCATTAGTTCATTGATTGTAATCAATGCATACTGTGTTCATTTCAGGTTGCAAGTGTGGACTCATTTCAAGGAAGGGAAAAAGATTACATCATTCTGTCATGTGTGAGGAGTAATGAACATCAGGTGGGCTGATAATTTGTGGCACACTATTTGTTTATTTCGTTTTGCGAAATCTTGATGGAGGTTGAGTTTTAGTGTTTGGCAGCCTTATAAAAGTTTTCCTTTTCAATAGTTGCAAGATTTTGTCAATGTGGCAAATATGTTCGAAACTATTACTGTTATTTTTTTTATGTGATTGGAACATACTCCTACTAATGCAGCTAAAATAATCTGCATTTTACTGACCCTTTTCCCAGCTTCCCTGACTAGTAATGTTACCTTCCAGTCTTGCTATAAGGTCAATTTTCATTCATTTTTTTTGACAACTTCCCCTTTCTTCCTCTATGCAATTATTCTTTTGCTGCATTGTTAAACCATGGCACTGAAAACGTGTTAAAGATTTATATTCCCTCTTCTATTGTGATAAGTTAAATTGGGGTATTCGTCATGTTTTAAAGGCAGGGCATTTCTATTTGAGTCCTTTGTCAGCGTGCTTGGTGTAACATGGGTGCTCGTTGGTTATTTATAAAGTTCAGTTGTTTTATATGTTATAATTCTTGGCTAATATTGTCCTGTTGCCATGTCTTTTCTATCAATACTTTCAATGTTAAATTATCAGGTCTTGATGGCTCGATCTCTTTTTTTAGGGCATTGGGTTTCTCAATGATCCTCGCAGGCTAAATGTTGCTTTAACTCGTGCTCGATATGGGATCGTCATTCTTGGAAACCCAAAAGTTCTAAGCAAACAGCCACTATGGAATGGTTTATTGACACACTACAAGGTAATACTTGTTTGTTTATTACTTTATTAAACTACATGGTAGTGTAGTGTTGTTTTGAATGGCACACCTATCTTTATGCACTTTGGCTGTTCAACATTATTATTAAAAGATTTTTTTTTAATTATGTGCAAGTCTTTGTGATCAACTTTTGTTATTCCTATTTGAAATTTTTTAAAATTGGTCAGGAAAATGAATGCTTGGTGGAAGGACCTCTGAATAATTTGAAGCAGAGTATGGTCCAATTTCAAAAGCCCAAAAAGGTATGGCGCTGACGGATCAAATTTATTTATAACCAGTATGGATAGTATTTGTTTCTTTATTGCCATTTTGTTCTCAGTATGTCTTAATGACTAAACTGAACCCTTTTATAATTACTTTGTAGATCTATAATGATCGGAGACTTTTCTTTGGTGGCGGACCTGGTGTCCTGCCTAATGATAATTTTGGTTCTGTTTCCTCATCTAGCCCAAACGCTGATAGAAGAAGTGGTCGTGCTAGGGGTATGTTATTGTTAGCATGCATGCTATTTGATTCGTCTTCTTTCTCCCATCAGTTCTTGTTATTCCTTGAGCTTTTATAATATGACCACCATTGCTTGGGTGCTCTGTTGTGACATTTTATTGCATATATGTATTTGTGTTTTTTACTTTCTTTTTTTCCCGGGGTGATTACTTTAATTATTAATACGACTATCTCTTTTCACTTATTATAGGTTCATATGTACCACCTGGTCCACCCAATGGTACCCATAAGCCTGGAGTCCATCCTGCAGGCTATCCAATGCCCCGTGTTCCCATTCCGCCATTTCATGGTGCCCCTCCATCTCAACCTTATGCCATTCCAACTCGTGGAGCAGTTCATGGTCCGGTTGGTGCAGTGCCTCACGTCCCTCCACCAGGTAGTCGTGGTTTTGGGGCTGGGCGAGGCAGTTCAGGTGCTCCCATCGGCAGCCATCTTACACACCAGCAAGGCACCCAGCAAGCTATTGGAAATCTTGGGTCTAATTTCAACTTTCCGGCACTGGATAATCCTAGTAGCCAGCCCTCTGTTGGTGGTCCTTTGTCTCAGCCAGGATTTGTTAACAATGTTAGCATCTTATAATTTGTTAAACTATCTCACATTTATAACATTTATAGTTTAAACATGTTTTCTAAATTTCTTGATCTTCTACCATATAGATGCCAGTTCCAGGTCCAAGCCAAACTTTGCGTGATGGATTTTCTATGACGGGCATGTCTCAGGTAATTGTCTATGATAACTATTGTACTCAAAATAACTTTTACTAGATTCATTTCTCAATTTTGCATCTGTTATTGACTGTCAATCAGGACTTCTTGGGTGATGACTTCAAAAGCCAGGGTTCTCATGTTCCGTATAATGTTGCTGATTTTTCGACACAGGTTAATTTCATTTTTAAAATTTTCTAGTACCGTATGTTGTTTTTTATTAGTTATTTTTCTTGTAATATTTTGTGACTTTTAATGTGTTATTATCAGCATAACTAGGATTTATAATTTTTTTGAACTTTATTGTGGTACTCTATTGTGATTCAATTAAGTTGAATTCGCTTGGAAAGATATTTAAGTGGGATGTTGGCCTTAAAATTACTGTGCTATGGAGAAGATGTCTATAGGATATCCTCATTTTATTTTGTCTTTATTTTCTTGATGTAATTGAAGTTCTGTTATTTTGAATTGCATTTCTTTTAGTATTAAAAAAAACTGGTGCTCCTAATTTTTATCAGGCCTCTCAAGGTGGATATGCTGTTGATTATGTCACTCAAGGAGCGCAAGGTGGATTTCCAGGGAACTATCTCAATCAGAATTCTCAAGCTGGATATACTCGCTTTGGTTCCGGGAATGATTTTATGTCTCAGGTTTGGCCATACTATTTGGTCTGTATATGAATGGGTTGTATTTTACCTTTCTTTCTAAAACTCTTTTCTTGTGATAGGACTACATGACTCATGGATCACAAGGCTTGTTTACCCAGGTTGGCTTCAATGACCCTTCACAAGAGGATGCATCACAGAGCCACTTTGGTTTGGGCAATCCCAATCAACTTCAATCTCAGGTATCTTTTCATTCTGATATCAGTTACTGGTCTGTTATGTTGAACTTCACTTCGCTCATGGCCATAAGTTGATTCCGTTGCCTTTCAGTCAGCTTATTATTAGTTGTTAAACTCATGCAGGGCTTGATGAATTCTCTCTACTCCCAGCCCTTTGCTCATTACAACACACAGCCACTCAACTTACAGGTTCCGCAACAGCAGTCTCAACCCCAGCAAGGTCAGAGTTCCCAAAACCAGAAACTCCACTACAATGGTTAAATGACAGAGGAGGTTGATGATTGTGCTGGGTTATAGTCTTTTGCATTCAGCAACTTGGTTTGTGCTGTCATGTGTGCCAAAATATACGGGGCAGTGAAATGCAGAAAGCCCTGCCATTGTCTGGATAACCCATAGTAGGTGAATCCGTGTGGTGCAAATAAGATTTGTTGAGTTGGCACGTGTAGCTATGGGTCATTGACCGAGCAACAGATGGCAGCATAATATCCAGGGCGGCTGTGAAAGAAGAGAATAACCCCGATTACCTGCTTGAAGTTTTGTATCGTTTTGATTAAAAGGGAAAATCGTTCCAAGGGAGCAAGCATTACATGGCATGGTTTTGTCGGGAGGGTTTGGTTTGAAGAAGCGGCGCCATTTTGATTTGGCTTGCAGGGAAGACCCCATTATTCATACGAGAGTAATTACCACTAAAGGTTTTGTACAGTAAGCAGCAATGGAAAGCCGCCGCCTAAGTAACTAACCCTTTCAGCTCTTCCTGACATGTAATTGTTACTCTTTTTAGAAAGTATTACCCTTTGAGCCTGACGTGTAATTATATTATTTTCAAAGTTTTACTGTTGACGAGATGGTGAATTGGTGGTGATGATATGATTACGAGTGTTCTTGAAGACGGGGATTTGTTCTTCGGGACGTGCATTATTATTACGGATTTAACCTTATACTAAATATAAAAGCGTGATTGGTTTTGATACTTGCATCTGAATTGAATCAGCATTAGTGTACTTTTAAGTTTCATTATATTTTGTTTGTATGTTACAGCATTACTATCTGTTTAAGTTTGTGCTTAGATTTACCTTTATGTATGTATCTATCAGCATTTATGTGCTAAGTTTCAATTTGTCTTCCATCTTAAAATAAATGTCTTATTTATTTATTTGTTACATACGTCTATGAACTTGTCTTATGATGTCATTTCCATTTCGAGAAAGAGCTTCATGAGTGCTAATCCAAAATATAAACCGGATTAATCAGTTATTTAGGTAAACTTTTTTGCCTTTTCGAAATTAGCGGAAAAAAGGGTGGGCAAATCGGAGAAGTTACGTAGACCCTACAAAATTTACACGTGTAGGCGAGTAGGTCGAACTATAAGTCCAGCTAAGCAAGCGTAGCTTAGACTTGTTTCCCTCATTTCCATTTCTGGTCAGTGGTCCCTAAATACATAAAAGCAGCGAAGCGAAGAGCTTTAGAAGTCGAAAAAAATGGTTTCACTGCGCACTCAGCTTCAGAGCTGACCTCGAGCGAGCGACCAGCCCGGAGAGGACGATGCCGCGCAGATTCAATGAAATTTTGAGTTCTCCAGTCTACATTGTCTCCGCCTAACGGTAACGTCTCTGTCTTTGTAAATTTTGAAAATCAGTTCTGCACTCTGAATTCAGTTCTTCGAGGCTTGGTCTTAATTGTGTTTGATTTTTGACTTGAAAATGCGGAATTGACATTCCAAATGATAGATCGCTTCGTCGCATTTGTTGGTTTTCATACTTCAAGTGCAGTGTTGTTCCTAGTTGTTTTTTATTTCTTTGTTTATTGTTTCTATTTATTTATTAATATATGAATTTCGTACAATTGCGGAAAAGCGTTTTGAGTTGTTGGAAAAGTGCCCCGTGCCTGGGCAGAAAATCACGTGAATTGGTTTTCTCAGTTGCGCATGATCTTCTCGCTGGACTGCGCATCATCATCATCGTTTTCTCAGTTGCGCATGATCTTCTCGCTGGACTGCGCATCATCTTCTTCTTCTTCTTCTTCTTCTTCTTCATCATCATCGTTTTCTCAGTTGCGCATGATCTTCT
>JAYMTE010002699.1:0-10805 GCA_036897545.1 Pelargonium fulgidum
TTTGTGGCAAAGCCTGTGGAAAGATTGGTGTAAGTTGTGTTTTTCTTGTGATTTCACTACTAAAATTTAATGGAGAGATGAAATAAAAATCATTTTTAAGTTTTGATCACCACTGGAAGCATTATGGTTTTGGAGATGGGGCTTTAGGTTCTTAATTTTAGCATGCTATGCATGTTGGTAATTTCTTTTTTAAGTTTTTTCAGAAGTTACAATTTTTTGCTATTGCTTGTTTGGTATTGCTGCAAGATTGCATTATGTCATAGGAGGTTAATTCTCCTTTATATTGTGATTGTAATCTAAAGTTTATTGGTGTTTTTGGAGGTCTACTGCTGTTTAAATTGCTGATGTTGACTTTTTTTGATAATGATGTATAGAATTGTTCACTCATTGTAAATTTGCAATGTCTATTTAAGAGATGTCATGGAACATTAGAAGGTAAAAGCAGTGTAGTAATGCCTTTTAGTGTAGGTAATAATCAAATCTTCTGAAATGAATTTTGTTGACACTAGCCATTCGATGCCAAATACTATTAACAACCTGTCATTGCTTCGATGTTTGTGCGGTTCATACCGATGCGGTATTGTGGTTCATACCGACACACATTCTAGTTTTTCATTGATTGATATGGTTGTGGTTTCTCTTCATTTCTTTACATATATGTTATTTTGCACAGATAATATTTTCAGGATTGTTGCTTCTGTTTAGCTAAGAGGGGATTGAGGTTAGTAGGTTACTATTGAACTTGTATTTTGGTGGTAAGAGAACATGGAGTCAAGATTGATATATTGAGGGCTAGATGTTACTTGCCTTTTGAAGCTATGGGATATTTGATCATCTTGGCCGGTGGTTTTTGAAAGTTATATTATAGATGTGGATGTGTGGACAACAATATCCCATGACTGCAAAGTTGGTTTAGATTGTTGATAAGTGGTAGTTACTATAGTTTTCCTTGGTGCTAACATAGTAGCATGTTAAATTCTTGAAATTTCAGCGCTGTCTATCATTTTCATCTTACTCGGTATCTAGGTGATCTCTAAACAAAGCGAAGTACCCTACAGATACCTTCTAACTAATTATTTAGGAGATCTCTAGACAGAGTGAAGTACCCTACTGAAACTTACTATTTTCTTTCGTCATTTCTTGATTAAGTTTGCCTTTACCTTTCTCACTTGTATGTGTTAAACTTGGCCTGTAGGCACATGCATTTCTAGACACATCTATGTGAGTCTTTTTAGATCTACAGATACAAGTATTATTTAACTGTGTAGCTCTTCTCAATTCCCATTCTACCTGTAATTAAACTAGACAGGGTCAAATTTTGTCCAGACCTTAAGCTTGCACTTTTGCACATACATTTGAATTCAATACTTTTGACATTTTCTCTTGCGTTGCTTTAACATTTGAAGTAGTTACTATCTCTACACGGTAAATTTAATTTGAAGTTTGAATTCATTTATGTGTATTTGGCTATTGTATAACCTCAACACAGGGCTTGTTAGATGTGAGAATGAATGGTTCGAACTTTGAAGTTTTCTCATGCTGTTAATGGTGACATAGAAATCAAATGAATAAGGTAGGAATAATGAACATTCCCATTTAAGTTTGGTCTTCTGATTTGTTTAACCAGCTTGAAGCATACAAAGATTTAACATGTTTTATGGAGATCAAGTTATGCTTATTAGAGCAGTAGACGGAGACTGGATTTTCTATTTCCAGGTGACAACTTAAAGTTGGGAATGTTAGTCTACTTTAAGATTAAAGTTGGGATTTGTTCGACATCTTTGTTATGACAGGCATAGTAGATTTATTATATTATCATGAATATGGTTTCTTAATTCTTTTCCTTTTTATTTAGTGCATGCATGGAATTTGCTCCTCTGAGCTTTATCTATTGTCATGATAAGCCAAGTTGGTTAATGCATGCAGTTCTATGTTGTGCCTACTTTCATTGCCTTTTGAAATACTTCTGTGATATTTTGTGTCTCCTCCATGATAGCATTTTTGCTCCTCTTTCTTGTTCAGTTGTTCCTAGACATCCCTGAAAATGTGTTCTATTCTCCCTTTGTTGTCCACTTGTTATTTCAACAATGTGACATACAGTTAGGACGAACCATGTAAAATCCAATAAGAAAAATGAAGTGCAGCCCGTGGATGTAGGTAGTTAGGCTGAACCACATGAATACCCTTGTGTTAGTGTGATTGAATGTATTGTATGGTTATTTACTATGTTTGTTCAAAACGTTCACCATTGTTGAACTTACTAGCAAAATTTAATTAATATTCTTTCCGGCAAATTAACCAAGTCAATTTTATTCCACAAGTAAGAGACTTATGGTGTCTGATTTCCCCAACAGTGCATGAAGACCTGTTCCCTTCTCTCTTCCAAGAGGTTCTTGAGTGGTTCAGTATCTTTTTGTCCTGAATCCACCTTGTAGCCAAAAGGGCCCATATTGGGAAAATTGTTGGGCCCAATCAAGTTTGTTAAAGGGCCTTTGTTTAAGTAGAGAAGTGCTGTGATGAGTCACTGAATAGTGTGTTGGTTCAATTGAACATCAGCATTGCCGGGAAATCCTTACCTTAACAATCAAAGATAATATTTACCTTGAGAGTACTTCAGTTCAGGTACAAATCTTAGAAGTAAAGCCTGATGAAGGGACATGACTTTTCTTGCATGGCAATGGGCATGTAGTATAGTGTGTATAGTGTACCCCATAGACAATGCTTATTAATATATGCTCTCGATTGTCATAGGGCCATGTTTGTTTTGGGGCCTAGATGGAGTGAGTGGCAGTGAGAAATGATAATGACTGCATAAACCCATGTCAGAACTAAGCTTAACCTGATTGTTGAGCAAAACAGTTGAAGCCCAAGCATTTACTGTTTCAAATTATGGTTCCTTGCAAGAACAGCTCTAAAATCCCCTGATCATTTCCAAGATGCCATATTCATTTACAGTTGGCTGACCTGACCTGACCTGACCTGATGAAGCTGATTGCTAGCTACTGTAGAATCTGTTTCAACCTTAAATGATTGTCACTTTTATTCCAAGGCCTAACCTCCTATATTGCTGTTTCTCTTTTTTCTAGATGCTCTGTTTCTTGGAGCTCCACACTTATTATTCCTACAGAGCTTAGATTGCAGTAAATTAATGATGGAGCCATATGGTTTTCCCAAACAACTGTTTTGGGGTCCAATGTAGTTAAGCTCCTAGTTGGTCATGGTGGTGGTGGATCCAAACTGATACTTCAATTACACAAACAAGATGGTAAGTGGGGTCTGTTTAGCTGATGATTCTCTAGACTTTAATTTATATCAGATGAATTGGAAACCCTACATTCAGTCCATTTATCAACCATTAAAGGTCGTTTCAAGCTCGTACAAATGCTTCTGGTTTAAGTATTGAATAGGCGACAATCCATTAAACCCCTTCTGGACTTACCTATCTGGAAGAATTCTGCAGACTTTAGGTTGTGATATGAAGCATTTTTTAGCTTTTATGTTAAGTACGTTATGCTATATTTCTTTCTCATTAGCGTAGAAACATGTTGTTGTTGTCGTCGTCTAGCAGTTTTTGAAGATCTAAAAACATGATTTACTCTACTTTTCTTACACATGAAGACTTTTCAAGTGTGTGAGTGCATTTTTGGCTGAGAGTATTAGCAAGTTGTAACTCGCTAGTGTGAGTGTTTGTACCTTAGCCTTTAGGAGGTATTATAGGAGTAACTTATGTGATTATAACTTTGGGAGAGTATTTAGTAAGTTCAATATAATTAAGAAACTTTTACGTATGCAGAATTTTGACATGGGTGATTTAGACGGATTTTAAACTATATCGTGTTAACTATGGACTCGATCTCTTTGACTACAGGTCAGATGTATGCATCATGTACCAACTTGAGCCAAATCAGACCGAAACTGAGCTTAATTGGACCAAAACGGGGCCATGATAATGGATGTAGGCTTTGTCTAGCCACGGGCGTGGGGCATAGCCTTGTCCATGGTCATTGGTCAACCCATGCCTGTCCGGAGTCGATTTTTTTTTGTTGTCTTCTTTTCTCGAAATCACTTGTATGGCCTATTCCATGAGATTTGGGGATCCAATATGGAGTTGTCACGCACATGTAGAGGAGAAAAGTTTCTTGGGTCCAACCAAGTAACCTTGTCAATGTCAAGTTTGTTGTGCCTATGAAGTAACAGGGTTTCATATGAAGAGTAAGGTGGTGAAAAAAAGGACCATGAACCGTTGGATCTGCTCTGTTTCTTTGAATCAGAAACAGGTAAATAAAATCACTCACTTGTTTCCCATTTCTTGATTTATTTTTTTTATTTTTTTATTTTTTTATTTTTGCATTGCCATATAAGATAAGCACTAGCTAGTAGCTGCTACCACTATTTTACTTGAAGATTAGGATCCAATATTCATGAGGTCATGACTATGCCCAGATGGGTCCAGAAACCAGACAAAAGTCCTCTGTTTTAGTAAAGCTCTGTCTCTTCCTCAATCAATGAAAGAAAATCTCTAACAAAATCAACACTGTCCTTATTTTCATTTTCTCCTTCCCTTTCCCTCTCTTCCCCATGTACAGTTTACTTCTTACACATCTTTAAATACTGTACCCTACAAAAAAAAAACCATAAAAAATTCCCTATCCTACCCCTCTAATCTGCTGGCATTTACTGATTTGTGCCCCTCTCTGATGGCTATGGCTATACATGTTCTGTACTGTAGTCAGAGAGGGTGACTGAGGGACTCAATCAGAACAGAAGGGCAGTTTCAAAGAAAGGTCTTCTTGAAAATGCCAAATGGGTCTAATTCAAATAACCCTTTTTGCTTTGAGTTGTTACCATCTGAGAAAAATGGCATGAAAAAGAGTGGAAACCAACCTTTATTTGCCACAAGTAGTAATTAAAATGCTTGAATATGAGGTCATCATCTGTATAATGGTTTCTGTATCAGTGTGGTTACTGACTGTTAGGGGAGATGGCAGTGCAACTCCACACCTTTATTATCTATATGTGGCATCATAAATCTCTAGTTTAGTCCCTTTGTATGGGAACTCATGGAACTCTGTTTAAGAAACCCTCCACCCTATGACCATTATGTCATCTCTATCTCTATCTCTGCAACAGTGCAACACATTAGCTTAGCTTAGCTTAGCTTAGCTGAGCTAGCTATAGGCTCCTATGACCCTGTTGTTGCTGCTGAATATTGCTGAGTTCAACTGGTTTTGTGGATCATGTGTCAGTGTATAGATGTGTCCTCTTCCTCTATGTGTGTTGTTTTCTTGTACAACCAACCACATTTTTACTTGCTTCAACCTTCCTTGAACAACATACTGTGACCTTTGCATTTTTAGGGTTCTGCTTGTCACATGTGGGAAAGCTGAACACATGTGCAACTGGTTGTCAGCATCAACATTTCCTTCATGTACTATTAGTATCCATGTATATGATTGTTTATAGCATACATGGCATGGTATTCTACAATGTCATTGCATATGCATAGTATGGTTATCATGCTTGAGCCTATGATAGTGATGATGATGAGAATATGAGATTGGCCTTATGGGTCTTAGGCCTTGTATGGTAACACTACTTGAAAATCGCAAGGGGTGATTGAAACTGTAACTAGCTGTTCCAAAAAAAATTAAGTTTTAAGTGACAATATGTTTCAATGGAAACAACTATAAGAAGATATCAATTGTCGAAACTCATAATTTGGACATTGAGTAATTATGAAACAACTCAATAATGTCAATAACTACATATGCTCTTAGAAGATCTTCACTATTCAGTATAATAGAGTCGACCGATCTTAACTACAAATCAGGAGCTCTATAGAAACTCGTCTCGTTTAAGTTGCTATTTTACATATTATCAAACTAACCAGAACATTTATTATCTTAAAATTTGTTTATATGTCACCTCTTTCATGAGACACTAGCGTTATCAAACAAACACTTACACTTATTGATCAAATATCTATTCCTCTCCATTGAAAGTGGTAGTTGGAGGAGATGGCATGAACATTAATTTATGCACATATACTTACAAGTTATGCTCTTCATGTTCATTGTTACTTGTTAGTTAGAAAATCGAATTTTTTGCCTAATAAATGAAAGTGGGAATATGAATCTTTTTATCTACTCAAATTCATCTATTTACCTCACTTTTAAGATTTGCCTTACCACTCATATTATAATATGGCAGCTAAATCATACTGTACTAATTCACATGAACTACACAAATGTGTAAAGAAATAGAATTTATCAGCAACATATATTTGTACTTTTGAAGATAATTCTAATGAGCTAAAATTATTCTAACATATCAGTTTCATGGTGGGTTGATGGTAGGAGCATTTATGTTTTAGCAGTGAACCATCCTTGAAAAATAAAGAGGTGGGTCTTGAAATGTTACATATTTCAAGCTCTATAGTTGACTGACTGGGTAGAGAAGAGGCTTTGGCTTTGCAGTTTTTCAGAACTAGCCTGACTCTTATAGGACCCAATGTGTCCCATCATGATTACTACTTACTAGCTAGCTAAGTTGATAAAATTTACTACTAGCTTTTACAGTGGAGGAGTGTGCATTTTTCACCTTACAAATGTGAATCTATTTACTACCATAGGACTTGGACCAATCTTGTGCAGGTCTTGGCTTGTTACTGATACAAAACCATATAGGCCACACCAGACCATGGACCTCCTTGGCCAAACAGCTATTGGAAAGCTGGTTTGTCTAGTGTTTTGTCATTTAACACATGTTGTTGTGTATTGAGACAACATTAACCAACTATAGCAACAACTTCATATCAACTACACATATCTGGATAAACAAAACAAAAAACACAGGAAACAAAGTAATGCTTTTATGTTCTTGAATTAATAGATGTGTTTACTTGTTTTGTACTGCTTATAGTGATATGGGTTCCATCCATGATCCTATGATGGATGGTTCACCCAACAATGCCATAATCTTTTAAGTCATTTCGATAGTTAGATTTGTTCCGGATAATAGTAAAGTTGATATCTAATGAATTTGAGATCATAAGTTTTAGAGTAGAAAAAAGATTGCATACAACGATCATTCTCAGAATCCGCA
Organism: Pelargonium fulgidum; assembly: GCA_036897545.1. NCBI lineage: Eukaryota > Viridiplantae > Streptophyta > Magnoliopsida > Geraniales > Geraniaceae > Pelargonium > Pelargonium fulgidum. The sequence goes on from JAYMTE010002699.1 coordinate 7,105, forward strand.
ACGACGAGATGGAGAAAAGCCAATATGTTTCATAATTGAATTGTCATTTTTTATCAAGGTTAGTTTTGGGAGGGGCCCTAGAGAGCATCATGATGCTCATTGCTTTCCTCACACATATGGCTCCAAGGGAACAAACTCAACAGAATCTCATGCATTTTGTGACTATGATTCCTAGTCCAGTTCCTCAAAACATATGTTTTGGTTTTGATGATAATTCATAATCTGTCTTTCACTCACTATCTTACATTGAGTCATTCCAAAAGCATGTTTCTTCATTTGTGTTCAGTAGATAACCAACTCTCAATAAGCAAGCACATGTTCTTGTGGCAACCCATTCTCATGCATGTTTTACAAGAAAACATCTCTCTCTCTCTCTCTTCACAGTCTTCATGACTGAATCACACACAGCTCACAGCTACAAAACAGACTTGCACTCACACATGACATTGTCCCAACAATCTTGCTTCTTGGTTTGGTAATATAACAGCATTTCATCTCAAAGCTTCACATCACCTGACAGCCTCCTGTAATTCTGTTCACCACAATATTGGCCTTTCTTTTCTCAATAGTAGCTTTAATTTTTGGGTTTCTCATTCTACTATTGCCTTTTGGTCATCTCTCTACTCCTATCAATACATACCTAATATTCAAATCTTCATCCCTATGCACAAGGAGAATGAGAAATACATGTTGCCTATCACTAAAATTCACTCATGACCGATTCAAGTCTATATCTGAGATTGATAAATGTCGTTGATCTATCGGATACTACTTCTTTACTAATTATTTTTACTATTGTACGTGTCATTTCTAATCCATCTCAATAGTGGTGTTGTTAATCATCATCAATAGATGTAAGCAAGTGTCTCAAATGTATGTATTTGGTACACATGAATACAAATTAGCCTATTAATTACCTTGAAACAGTCTTATGGATTATAGTAGTGAATTTCCTTGTTGCAATAACTAGTATTTTGTACTAACAATAAAACCAGGTTGTGAAAAGAAAAAACTATCTGCAGAGGTGAATGTCTTCATACGTTATATATATATATATATAATGTGTAGTATATATTATACACCAGAACATGCAGACATCCATCTGAATAGGCACACAAGAGTAGTACAAAAAGTACATTTTTTCTTTCTTTATTTGACTCATACTATACCTCTGTTTATGGGCATACAAAACAAAGCCTTCAATATTAACTTAACATTTAAGATCTAAGCCACCAGAAAGTCAAAAATCTGACTTTCATTTTTGTGGGTTTGACTCGCATAAAATAGAGTCGATCAAATTTTGGGTTAGATTAGATTTAGTGCTTCACTAAGTATTTGAGTTCGTGGGCAAGACTTGAGTAACATTCTGATCGGCAGCTCCTGAGAACAACCAGCAGAACATGAGGCCCTCTAACGTCCAAATTAAATATTTAAACATGAAACACAAAATAATCACAAACAGTTGTGTGTGTTAATAAAAACGTACACTCCCTTCTTTGACCATATGTATTAATTTATACTTACGAAATTAGCCTTATTCTAATTAATAATCATGGAATTAGAATTGCAAGACCCATTGTATCCTATTTATGTATAAAAAAAATATATATGATTCTAATTTAAAGAGTGCGTTTGCGCGTGATTCTAGGATTGTTTGCTAAAAGTAACCATGCTCACCACCTCATCTATAGAGCCAAACTGGCCGGGTTGAATAAATATGCACAAACTTACTCACTCACACATGTAAAAACTTGTGACTCGTATCTTTATGGGTCGTGTTCGGGGTAGACTTTTTTTTACCGGAAACTCGAAAAGACACCTCTATCTTTTGTATCATACACATCACTCTCTGATCCATGAAGAACCAGAAAACATAAATGGCATATATATATATATATATGTATGTGATGTAAGTGATTGATAATACATATACACACAATACATTCAAAACATGATAGGACCATGCATGCATGCTTGCTGGAATTAACTAGGTGTTGTCTGTTTTCTTGTGTAGTAAATTGGGTTGAATTGAATAATTGTACTGGTTGCTTCTAAAATCCAAATGGAATGGTGTTGATTGAGTTGAGCTGGTGAGATTGAAACTTTTGTTCCCATTCCAATTTCAATATTTATTAGAGAGAGAAACTGTGTATATGTTGAATGTGTTATAATTATGTTATACACATCATCTATCCACCTCTATTTGCAAGGACATGACTGTCTTTAAGTCCAAATAATTTTTTTTTTTTTTTGAGGATCCCACACGTGCAGGGTCACACGTGTGGGAAACAGAAGAAAAAAACAAATGAAAGCTGTGGAGGAAGATAGAATGATCAGATATGGTGATGGGAGCAAATATTATATTCTCTGAATATTTAAATGTTTAATGATTGTTGGGTTAATTTGTTTATTATAGTGAAATTGGGTGAGAAAATATACATTATATATGGTCTGAAAAGTTGGAGACAAATGATCCATATTGTCCTTTTCTCTGAAAATATAACATATGGTCCTCTGCAAAGTGGAAAGTTTCTTATTTGACATCCCCACAAAGCACAAAACAATATTTGTTCCAACTCTTAACTAATAATCTAATAATCTCATCATTCTTTTCAATTTGCAACCTTTCTCTGTCTTTCACAAATGGTGTCAGAATAGAAAACTAAACTAGAGAATATTGCATGATACTACCCAACTACTTTGGAGAAACCCACATGGCTTTCCTTACTTATTACCCTTCAAATTTTCATTTTTTTGTTCTTCTCAATGCAATTGCAAACATATTTGGATTCTTGGGTTCAGATTCAAAACAGAAGTCTTGTATTTCTTTAAAAAAAAAAAAAAAAATAGAAAAGTTAGGAGTCAAAAATCTCATATTTATGTGTTATAATTTAATTTCCAGAAGTTCAGACTAATAAGTAATTTTTACACATAATTAGTTCCACAAGATAACACTCATTTTAAAATATAATTGTTAGAAAAGCAATTACACATATTGAGACAAAATGTGTATTAGTTATGAATTTATGAATTTCATAGTGTAATTTAAATATTTTTCTTGTGAATTTGATGTGAATCCGTTGGTGATGACTTGGTTGGTCACCCCTTGCTAGTGAAGTTGATCACTCAATTTTTATGCATGTAATGCATATGAAAAATTTGTGTCACACAAATAAATAACTACATCTGTTTAAAATTAAATGTCATTTTACAAAATCAAAATTGTTTTAGAATAAATGTTATGTTACAATTTTTTTTAATGTGAAAATACACTATATACGTACTTTTCAATTTTACCCATTTCATAATTTTCAAGTGAGCTAATGATTTTTTTTTTTTTTCATTTTTCCTGTCCAAGTAAGGTCATAAAGATTACTTACAATTATTTATCCATAAAAATAATTAAACAAATTAGATTAGTTTGAACATTTAATTAAGTTGATTCTTGATATGTATGAATAAATTGAGAATTACACTTATTTTGACACAAATTAATGTTGTTATATTTAACATTTTCCTATAATATCAATGGCTCTACTTTGTGAGTGCAGGTGATAGAGAGAAATGATCTCGTAAGCATATACTACAATATAAGCATACATTATATAACCATATGGTCTCACATGAATGCACCATAAATGATGTTGGCATGAAGCAGAGAGGTGGGTGCACATTTTACAATCTCTCAATGGACTCATAAG
>JAYMTE010002700.1:0-10804 GCA_036897545.1 Pelargonium fulgidum
GAAGTTTAAGCCGACCACGTGGAATGCTCTGTCAACCGTCTCTCGTCACCATCGTGTATGTCATCTGATCCGATAGAAAACCCAAATTCTGATTCGATAACTCTGACCAAATCACCACCTTCCAACCCACCTTCTCCTTCTCTGCAATCGTCTCTTGTTGTCCCCAACGTACGCCAACCAAAAAATATACCGCAAATCTGTAAAACCTAACAAAACTCTAACTTGTTGTCAAAGCAAGACTCGTTATCAGAACAAGAAAGACCACAATTTGCTAAATACAAATTCAAGAGAGAAAAAAGAGGCACAAACCCTAGAAAGAGTTTAGTGTTTGTCTACTTGAATTTTTCAGAAGAAAAAAAAATTAGTTAGTGTTATATATTTTATCTTTTATCTTCAAAACATGTGTTTTAACAAACTCATGATTAATTAAATAACTTCTTTTTTTCATTTTCTGGTTGAGATACACAACAAAGTCTCTTTAACCTCAAACTCCACTCCATACGGTGGGTAAGAAGACCCGAACCTAAAACCTCAAAGGGAATCCAAAACACATAAATCATATTTTATTATATGAACATTATTGATAATTCATGTATAACTAGTTTTCTAAAAAAAAAAATTGAGACATTTATTATGACAAAAAATTCAATTTAGAAAAACACTTATTTTGAAATGAGTCTACGACACAACACGTCATGGAAAGTAATCTGTATTTCATGATTGGAATATCTATTATGTTTTAATGATCATGTGCAAGACATGTAATCATGAACAGAAGAATACTCCATTAAAGACTAAATAATGGACCAAGTGAGATAAAATATAGTCAAATGCAATGAAAAATTAATTAAAATAGTTTAGTGCATGTATATTTGAATCAAATGTGGATTGTATACGAGTCAAAACGTGGATTGATTTGATGTGTACTTTCTTTTATCAGCAAGCGTACACTGATGTTTTAAATTAAGATCTTGAGAGACCAAGTAAATTCAATCACTTGTATACTGAGTGTGTGTTCATTTGTTGTGTCTTGTTCTCCAAACTCGGATCATGCGCTCTAGTTTTCCCTCTCCTTCAATCATAGTTTCCACCTCCTCCTTCACTTCCTCAACCTTCTCAATGGATTCTTCAACCAGTTGTGCATCCTCCGCCGTTTTTTTAGCTACATTTTGAGCCACCGTGAGGGCCGTCCTCAGCTTTCCACCTTGGGGGAGGCGGTCCGCCTCCACTCCCGCCGCCTTCTCCACCACCTCCGCCACATCTTCCACCACCTCTGCTATCTGCTCTGCTCTCTCCATGGCCGAATCAATTGGATCATCTGTTCATCCAAAAAAATTAATGTTAAAAATGCAATCTTGCTCGCATTCGTTGTGTCGAATACTAAATATTGATCGATTTCCATACCGTCTTCATCGCCAACCAAAGAATCCACCTCCTCTTCCACTTCCTTGACCTGTAGATTCATTTAAAAAATTATTGTATTTCATCCCATTTTAACAACACAACAAAATATGTAAAAACCTCAATTTTGTCTTCGAACTTCTGCATATGAACTCAATTTGATTTTTAGATTTTCTTAACTTAAAATAGTCATAAACTTTTCAAATATAGACTTAAAACGTTTTTTATTTTAATTTATCCATAAATGGTAACTTGAAATTAAAATATATTAAGTAAATATTTTGCTGACACGAGAGTCATTTAATACACAATTAGACTATCATGTTAGTCATTTAATACTATCTGTCAACGAATTAATTAAATAAACATAATTATTTAATATATTTAAATTTCCCGTCAAACGACTTAATAGTGAAATTAACAGAAACTAACATCAGTAACTATCTTGGACAATATTTGAAAATTTCGGAATCATATTTGGTTTTACAAAAAGCGCATGTATCAAATTAGGTACATATTTGAAAGTTCATATAATCATTTTAAATTTTTTTAATTTAGAAAAAGGTGTTTGGATTAAACTGGGTTTGTATGAGAAAATTCAAAAACTAAATTAGAGTATTTAGGGACAAAATAAAAGAGGGAAAACCTTATGAATGAAATGTTGGGCAAGTTGAGCATCCTTTTGGGTTTTTCTAGCTGCCATTTCAATAGTAGTAGCAACACCATTAAATCGTGCCCCATCTGGCATCCGATTTGCTGCGTTTTCGGCCACCTCCTCTACTTTCTCAGCCACAATTTCTGTAATTTCCGCTGCAATATCTGCAGTCTCTACCACCGTCTCCACCTCGCTTTTGAGTTTCATCAACGGTCCCAATCTGCTGCCAAAAAATGGCAGAATGAACGATAGCAACACTCCAAGGAACCATCCTTTCCTGCGCCATAAACCAACAATCAATTCTTTGGTATAACAACATGGTTAGAGCTGACAATTCGTGTTATAACACAGTATATTAGCGTGTTTAAACTAACACGTTTTCTAATCCCATCGGGCTTGTGTTGGACATTCAAAATACATGTACAAGATAATTATGTGGGTCGTGTCATGCTAATGTGTTAGATAATGTCGTGTAATGTGTTGGTTCTATCATGCATAATGGGTTAGGTCGTACATTACAGAAACCACTTTCAACACGTACGAAACGAACACGACACGCACGAGTTGCAAGCTCTAAATTTTTAAACTTACCAAGAATCTAAAGAAAAGATTTGGGAAGGAAGTGAAAGGTTTGGAGAAAAATGTTCGGGTTCCGATTCCGATTCCGATTCGAATTCATGGTAAGGAGGCGGAGGTCCTCCCGGATATAAACTTCCATGGCACACGAATCCGGCATTCCCAAAGCTGGCGGAAGTGAGAGACAGAGAATTAGGAGGAAATTGATAAGAAAGACGAGTGGCAGCAAATAGAGGAGTAGTATTGTATTTGTTGGTGAAGGTTGATACAGAAGCAGAGTAGTTGAGGTGGAACACACTCATCTTCAAATTGAGTTGAGTTTGTGGATACAAACAATTTGAAGGTTGTTACAAATAAAACGTGACTCATATCAAATGTGATATGTTATTTTGCCATGCAAGGAAATGTCATATTGGGAATGGCTTAATTAAAATCCCAAATTCTAGTGAGACAAGCCAATAATGGCAGAGGTGGTCCCCATTGAAGCCCCAGAAGTGATCAAGATTAGAAACGAGTGGCAGCGAGTTGCCACTCGTGCTAGTGTGAGTGTGGTGCAAAACTGTAGATAGTTAAATTTAGTAAAGTAACCAGAAGCTACCCCTTACATGGAATCATAATTGCCTAATTTAAAAGCTCCATACAATATCAAAAATGATAAAATTGCATCGGAACATCTCCAATGCATATACCTAGAAAGTCGCCAAGAGTTTTATGTTTAGTAGAACTATTAAGTATGAGAGTTGAAGATACGAATGAATTTAGCACCCGATGTCAAGCCCCACAATAAGCCCCAATTCCGCCTTCCATTCCCACCTAACACCCATTGTAACAAGTGTAGGTGTTAACCATTTAAAGACAATAATAATAATAATAACCCCATCCCCTTAGTACCCACTAAAACTTTAGCTTTGGGGATGCCCTAGATTAGCTTTCTATAGATGTGAAGATGTGAGGATTTGATTAAATTACATTCATTTTACACATGGATCAATTCACTATTTTACTTACTACACCTAACATAACACTACTAATTAGTAAAGAAATTTCCCCGAAAAATTTGTCTAGACTCGAAACCATGCCCGGCTTCTTCTCTGAATCATGATCCCATCCCCTCCTTTGTTCCGGACCACTGCATTTTTCTTTTTAATCTGCACATATCTAGTCTCTGAATGTACACATTTTGCATCATCAACCATTGGAGCAAAGCAGTTTCAGACGCTTAGCCCCTTTCAGGTTCGAGCCTCCTTTCAGGTGTTGTTGGTATTGCCTATCAGATGAAAAATGAAAATAAAAACTCTTGCTAGGGGTCACTAAAGTAGGCTGACTGAAATGTCTGCACCACTGATGCCTAGGCAAGAGAACTGGAATTTTCGTACGCAGTACCTGAACCTCATCTACCCCATTGCATAAGATAGATTCATGTTTAGCGGTTCACTCCGACATAAACAATCTGGCAAAGGGTTTACGTAAAATGCCTCTTCTGATCGAAACCTATCCATGCCCTTTGTTCCCGAGATGGGGCCTTTTCTCTTCCGAGGAGACCCTATCCTGTGCAACCAACATAATACCATAACACGGTATCAAGTTCAAGATTAAAAAAATATATATATGAGTTACTAGATACTATCCGCTCAATATATTCATGGGGTCTCTAGGAAAATGTATTCCACAATTACATACCTCTTTTTGTGCACTTCAACGACTCGATTTGAAAAACTTTTGCCTTCTTTCATTGTGCCCGACTCAATTTTGTCGAACTGACGAACAAGGAATTTCCTAATGTGTAACAGATGGAGAAAAAAAAGACCTCAAGACAAACACAATGATTACAGTATGAACAACAGACAGAAACCATCATTCAATAGAAATAGAACTGTGTTTCACCAAGAAACTTGCCTGTCTGGAGATATCGTTCTCCTATGTCCTAGAAAACGACGATGCCCTTCAACCGCTCTCGCCATGTTCCCAGAATATGAAGGAATGAATACATCACTCTCAACGGATACAATGTAGTCAAGGGCAGCTAATTGAGAAGCGTGATTGATAAAAGGCTCAAGCTCCTCAATGGATGCCAATTTTTCCTGCACAAATTATCAATAAGATGTGAATCAGATGCCAGCCATTGACAAAAAAATGCTGAACACAAATTCGCTCGGGCTGAACAACCCTCTAGCAACCAAAACTTTTCAGTTTCTTTTCTATGAATGAGAGATGCAGCACAACTTCACACTACATACAATCCAGACTTTCTTTGACTTATGTAATGCCTGATGAATGAAATTTTAGTCTTCTTCTTTTCCCTGGAACAGGGAGTCAAGTGAAACGGAGCCACAGCTTCACTGCCTTTTGCAGGGAGAAAGGCCGTCTAGACATTTATTCAATGCCAATTTGACAGTCAAATCAGTCAAAAGAATCACAGATATAGGGTGAAGATGTTGAAGGATGCATGATTTTTATAAGGGGTTACTGGTAACCACGACTTTTGACAGGAAATTACAACTGCACAAAACTTAATACCAACCACTACATTATTTTCTGAAAAAATTGAAATTTACTGCAGAACAGTACTTAAACTGATCAGGCAAATCCTTCAGTTCATCAGAGAACGGGATAATGTTAAGACTGTAGTTTAGAATTTTCGTTAGTAGTTAACATGGAGAGAAGTAATAAGAAGAAAAAAAACACGAAATGTGATATAACGGAGGAAATAGGACGATGGGATAGAGTATAGGAGAAGAATTCAAGTAGAAGGTTCCACTCAGATTAAGTTCATATATAAATTTACAAGCAAGACATGGTGCCTATATCAACTGTGATTACATAATTTCATGCTCTTTGAAAACCTTGCCATAACTATATTCATAATCCTCCCAATCATAGCCCAGATTCACAAACCAACCTCTAAATGCCACATTGCCATAGTTTTGGTGTTGTTATTAAGACACTGTATCTCATATTTGATGATAATACACTTTTTGTCATCTACATCGTCAAGAGTTTTCTTTTAATTCAAATTTGAACATGTTTAACATAAGCCCCCAGACTGATGACAGACATATCCAAAAGTCTATTAGATTTAATCCTCATGCCACTTGCTTTATAGGGGGTATCCAAATAATGGGCAGAGTAAAGTGATTCTTCATATCCATACCTTGCTCATTATCATGGGAAAGCGAGACTGGAAATCCTCCATACGAGTATCACCCCCGTATATCTCTCCTGCAGCAATATATATAGGGGTGTTTGATGGGTAGCCAAGAGCAGATAGAAACATTCCAACTTCCTTTGGAGTCAAGGGGCAGAGCCCTTTGGATCTCTTTTCCTCGGGATCAATGTCTTCTCCTTTCCACTGTGCAGTGTTGGATCTAAAAGTCCACAAACAAATCATTATTAGATGTGTCAAATCATGTATATATATATATATAACAAGATGTTCATGAAATCGCATAAATAACAATTAATTTGACAGCATGAACATATCATGTCACAATGAAAATCCCATACCTAATTATTCGAAGTTCTTCAGCTTCATCAGGAGATAAATCATGTGTGCACCCAGTAAATGCAAGCATGTCTTTCTCATAACGTAAGTGCAGAGCAATGTAAGGACCATAGTTCCTCATCCGTTCCACCAGCATCTACAATATGTAGTAAAACAATTATGAGAAAATCATTAGCATGTCTCTCAAAATAGATACACCACCTGCAGTCAGACGCATTAAGGTAGTTATGCACCTTTCCCATTTCTTCAATTCGAGGTGCAAAACGGAGAGCTTGATAACATGCTCGGCAGCGTAGCTTTTGAATATCTGGAGGAAGATTGTTATTTGCTAAGCGAGAGTCAGACTTGGCGGCTCGAATAACCTATCATATATGAGGATAATAATAACATGACCACCATCAAAATATGATATAGATCAGCAAAAGATATGGTCATATGGAAGCATACCAATTAGCATACCTGATAATCTTCCCACATTCTAGCTATGTCATCTCGGTAATAATCCATACCAGACCAGCTCTTGAAATGCTTAACCGCTCTGGTAGCAGTTAACAGTTGCTTTGGGAGCTTTTTTATGATTTTGACATCATTAGCCAGAGCATTGATGAAGTAATCTTCATCAAAAACATCTGATAAGCTGCAGGTACAGATAAAATGATGATGATGATGATGATGATACCTAGAATCATTCCAAAACGAATGTTTGTCAAGTTCGGGAACCACGAGCGTGGCATTTATGATACGTGCTACGGCTACCATGTCACATATCTGCAATTGAAAAACCATTCAGTTCCGATAACCAGAATTGGCATGTCATTCTTCAAAAAGTACAGAAATCATGGAAAGAAGGCATCTCAATCATTATATAATACAATGCTGATGTACATGGAATTCAATCTGGAGGAAGAAAAGAAAAAAGACAGCTACAATCACTGGAAACAAGAGATTACTTAAGTCAGGTCCTGCACACTAAGCATCACATGGGTGATGAAGAAAAACACAATTTTTTTACTTCTATTCAATTGGCAAAAGAAAGGTACCAGTAATACTCGAGGCATACTATAGTAAGGCAGAACGTGTCATGGCTACACAATTAGGATAGATGACAAAACAGAAGCCCATTCTAATCGAAAAACTAACCAATCTAAGTTGGGTACAGAAGAATATCACTTTTCGACAGCCAGGCTAGATGTATGTTGGTTTTCAAAAGACAAATGATATTTAGAAACTCAAACCAAACTGAAAGGCAGGCATTTGGAGTTTGGACCAACTAAATATTTTGTACACAGAACGTTATATTTAGCTAATCTATCTACAATAAATAAGGGGAGCTATCTAAATGTGCAGCAATTAAACTAGTACATCTCTCAATATATAAAAGATAGCAAAGTATTCACTATTATCACTGTTTATATGTTCGAAGAAGTGCTCCTCTGTTAGCACAGAAAAAGAAAGCAAGATCAATACATGACTTGAACAATCTAGAATCTTGCCCTTGGTTTTGTACTTTTATCCATACACGTAATTACTAATGACTGCCATCATGTATCCCTCTACCCTCTACCAACGATAAACTCATATAAAAAGTTATTTAACTAGCATTGAGATAGAGAGAACTACATCATGAAGTACTGACTAAAGGCCATGAAAACTATAGAAAATCTAATTCGAACAGAACTATAGGGACAGCACATTGTAGTTCGGCTAATGCTCCCTTTCGCTTCTTTTTTGCCTGTAAAACTCATCAATTTCCATTCTGAATGCAGCTTTACCTAATTCTAGAAGGAAAAAACAATTCCTAAAGCTGTTGAAAAAGTATACATGGTGAATATTAATTGGTAATAATATTAAACATTACAGAGAATGAGAGTAAGTACAGACCCCAGCACGCATTTGGTTGAGCCCACCATTCGTATGAACTAAAAGGTAACCTTCCGACTCTGCTGGAGCTGAATCAGAAATAGAGTACACTTAAGTTCACATGAATTTCATAGATGTATACAAAATATAAATAATATAAAGATAAACTGTAATGTTGTTACATGTATGATTAGGAGTAGGAGCTACACAGGGCACAAAATCACGATTTGATGGAGCCTTCCATAGCTTGTCATACTCCGCGCTCCTACTTGGGCCATCCAACTGTCAAATCTAGAGGAGTGAAAACATGAAAGATGCAAGGCTACTTGAATAAACACAAACACCCAAGCCCACAAGACCAAAGGTCTCAAGTCACAAGTAGCAATTTTCATCAACAAAACTGCAAACACAAGGGGTCAGAACTCACAATATTTCTCCCCGCCTTTCCCCTACATTTCCTAAGAAGCCAAACAGAGAGAGCTCACAGGGCAAAACCATAAACCCAATTGAGTGAGAACACCAAACCTTGGGAGAAGGGAGGGGAGCTTTGTGCATATTAGGGGGAACAAGCTCTTGCATCCAGCTTTGCTCAGTTTTGCTGCCAGTATGCTGCTACAAATCCAAAACCTAACCCATGAGTAAACACTAAACAAAATAACTCAAAACCCAAAACTCAAAACTCAAATAGCAATAAAACCCAAGACTCAAATAGCAATAAAATAACTGAAAACCCAAAAACCCATACCAATATGTTGATCAAGTCAATGAATAATCAATACCCAATACTAAATAAACACAGCCCATATATAGTAAATAGTTTTAAAGTCGGTGAAACATTCAAAGCTGAATACTTTATCATCAAAAACAAAAACTCAAAAAAAAAACCCATAAAACAAATTGAAGCATACATGCAGAAATAACGATCAAAAGGAACAATTTACCGTTGGGAGTCTGTAGGGATCGGTAAACTTGAGGAGGTGAGAGGAAGGGAAGACATGGACATAAAGCAGAGCCACCAAAGATATTGAGCATATGGCGCAAGTTAGCACCTTTCGCAGAACCACCAGCGGCTGCTTCCTCCATATCCGCTTCTGCATATTTATTTTCTCTCCGATTAAGCAATGGCTTCGCTAAAAGCTTAAAGAGAACATTGTGGCAAAAAAGAAAAAGCTTTGGTGTCTGTGAGAGTGTAAAAGCAAGAACAACAAGAATAGCTGTTTATGAACCATTTTTAAGTAGTAGTAATTTGGTAAATATGAGATCTCTGGTGGATCCCACTCATTTTCGATCCTTCTCAAGAATTGAATATTGGGTATTGAATGACTGAATTGTGGAAGCAAAATTTGTTTATTTATATCTTTGAGTTTTTTTTTCTTTTTCTTTTTTTTTTTTTTTTTTGGGTGTGGTGAGGTTAACCAGTTAATGAAGGACAGATATGGATATCAGATTTTGGAGAGTTTGTCGGAAAATTTAATTTTGAGAAAGTCGTGATTCAAACCTAAACTCAAGTAAGAAGTGGACCAAAGACATGGTGTGAATCTCAAGACTAAAGGCATTGATTACTGTTTGGCTTTGCATATGCCAAGAAATTAACCCATATTAACAAGGCTACTTCTTTGACAATTTGACTATCTAGTTATTTTTTTTTTCTTTTCTCGAACCAGAAAGATGGAGATTCACTTTAATACGAATAGAGTATAAATTTGAGTGAAAGTAGCGTGGTATGAGAAAACGATTTTTATATAGTAAAACGAATAAAAATAAAAAATTTAACTCCTATTTTAGAGATTTTATTGTCGATCAAATAAAATAAGGTTGTTGCTCCTCTAATCATATATGATGATTGTAGAATGAGTGTTGCCCTTGTACTTTTCTTCTTTGTCGTGTTCTTCAATTTAGTTTTTTAGCTTATTAACTCTAGCGGTGGTGGATAGTGTGAATTTAGCAGAGAATAAGCATATTATAGTTGTTATTTATAGAGAAGTCGACAAATGGTATCTTGTATGTTATAGCGTGGTGGCGGTGGTTGCAACAAATTGGGGAGACGACTCTTAAGCGAGTCCGAAAGTCACGCAAAGTGGTCTAGGCGAGGGATTCGACTTCGCTTGTCTATATTTCTAGCACAACATAGTTGTTAGTGTGTTTTCTGGTGATATTCTCTGGTGGCAAGTGATAGGAAATATTAGAAACAAAGGGTAACGTACCTCCTCTGTTATTATTATTATTCTTTAAAATTTAGAATTCTCATTACAATTTCTTATTGTAAAGTTGGGTATGATTGATTAGTTTATGCATCAATGGCGACGATTGATTTGGAAAAAGATGCTAGTTCATCTTTTTTTTTTTTTCTTGAGAGTTTCAAAAAGTTATTATTTGCTTATGACTCATATTGTCATTTTTCAAGTAAGACTTCATAGTTGTCATTACCGCTCAAATCAACAACTCTCATATACTTTGTTGAATCTAGGGTTGTAGGTTGTGCAGGAAATGTGTCAATGACCTACAAACATTTTTATTTGGAAATCGTGAAATGTGTCAGATGCTAACAACACTGAGAAACTGCAACATTTGTGAATTGAGAGAGAATAGTGGAAAGTGGTGAGAATATTTTGAGAACTTCCAGCAAAAATAAAAATTTAAGTTACATTTAACTGTTTGTACATAAAGGCATCTCCAATAGATTACACCATAATAGTGTAATGCATTGGATCCACAATTGCTACATATGCTATTACACCATTTACTTAAAATCTTCCACAACGGATTACATCATGAGAGTATAATAGCATGAGTCCACATCACTTTTAATT
>JAYMTE010002701.1:0-10802 GCA_036897545.1 Pelargonium fulgidum
AATACATGCTCTTATGAGTGAATAAAATAGGCGAAAGATGATGGAATTAAGACAAAAGAGACATAATATGTGCGATATAAAATCACACTATCAATTGTATGTGATGAAAAGACTACATGAGAAAAAAGACTTAGTCAAGAAATGGACAAAACCATACTCTCCTAGGATTCATAAAAAGTTGCCTGAGTATCAGAAGTTGGGAGAAAAAGCCACACTAACATGGAATGGAGTAGATGGGTATGAAGTTAAACTTGGGGAGGAGAAACATATTGTGCTACTAGGAGGAAGACATGTACATGTAGGAGATGACAATTAAAAGGTGTATCATGTTCACATGCATGTGCTGCCATTAAGCATGAAAAAAAGGGTTTTGAGGATTATTTTGCTCACTGGTTCAAGGTTGCTGCTTATAAGAAGACATATGACTACATGCTTGAACATGTTAAGGGAATCCAGGATTGGCCACCATGTACCTTGCAGCCACTACTGCCTCCTATGGATAGAAGGATGCTAGGGAGACCAAAAAAACTTAAAAGAAGGAGGGAGAAAGGAGAGAGGGTACCAAACAATTCACATAGAATTACCAGGGCAGGCAATGTTATGATTTGCATATTGTGCAATAAACCAAACCACAATGAGGGAACCTGTGATCTTAATCCAAATAAGGTTAATTGTACTTCCCTCTTTTAATTGATTTACTCGTGATTTCATTTATGTCATGCTTTGCTTCTTATGTTAATATTTATATATTACAGGGAAAAAGGAAGAAAACTAAAGCAATAGGAGACCAAACACAACCTCAAGATCAATTACAACCTTAGGACCAACCTCAGGATGAGGTAGCACAACCTGAGGTCCAATTGGAGCCACAATCACAGTTCCAAGACCCACAAAAACATGTCCATCAACCAGAAGAACATGATACACATATTGAACATGTTTGGCTTCCAACACTTGTCCAAGATGAGGAACCACACTAGCCAATTCCAAAAAAACAAAGAAGACCTAGGAGAAGGCTTGCATTAGACAAGGTAAAATGTTCATACAATTCAAAGTTGGTACTTCTAATTGACCAAAATAATCATAACTAACATACTCTTACTTGTAGGGAAAAATGAGTGCTATTGAAGCACAAGCCAACACCAGCACAAGATGATGGAGAACAGTTCCCATACCTAAAAGAAGGGGAAGGCCAATTCCAACAGCGTTTGGAATATATATCAACCCTACCAATGGAGAGCAAATTTTAAATGTAACTGATTTGGATTGAATTTTTGTTGGTTTCAACTGTAGGTTATGACAAATACTAACTAAACCCTATTGCTTTTATGCAGCCTGATAGAGCAACACAACAAGTGCTTGTGGATAAACAAGGAAAGGAGAAGCAATACAGGGAAAAGGCAAACAAATGGTTGCTGAAAAGAAAAAAGATACTGGAAAAAACAAAAGGATTTGGCAACCATAAAGTTTAAAATTTGATTAGTTGTTTCACTTAGTTAAGGGGATGTGTTGAAGCCAGTTTTTGAGAATGTCAATCATTTTTTTTTTTTTTTTGTGAAATGGTTCAATTTGTGTACCAATGTTATTAGATGTAGGAGATGAAATTTTAATCTATGTTTAAGAAAAATTTGGGTGACAAACTATGTATTGTGTCACAGGATTAATATTATGCATGCAACTATGTTGCAAGACAAATTGTAGTGTCACTTGTAAGTCATTTTTCTGAAGTTCAAAGTTTGAAATGCAGTTGTTGTTTTTATTCACTCCTGGTGAATTGGATTTAATATGTGTGGATTGCATATGGATATTGTATGGGTAAATTGTTTAGAGGAATTGACATGATCATGAGTAAGGCACATATTGACACATACAAGTTTTGATAATGTAATAAGTTGGAAACAGGAAGAAAGTAAACAATAGGTTCATGAACCATAATTTCATATCAACTCAAAATTGTTACATCCATGCTTGTGTGTTCCATTCAAATGATTGGAATAAAACATCAAAATACATAACACATAACTTCAAAATACATAACACCTAATACAACTACAATCATCAACTTCTAAGGAAGACAATGATGGTTTTCACTCATAACAATTGATTTTCCAAAGAATTTGAAGTTCAAGTACAACACACTAACACCTACACTCCATACTATCACAGTTGAACTCTTCCTTTCACGAACAACCATTGCTAGACTCTAGTTAGATGACATGAAGGAGTTCTCATTCTAAAAATTCTCACCCTATCTCTAACTCCAACCACATTTGAAGGTGTTTCTCCAATTGAATCATTGCTGAACAAATCATTCTCAGTCAGTAATTGTCGATTTTGTTCATGCAGCTCCAGTATCAAGTTAACATACCGAGGTATGCGCGTTTTGGGATCATGCCCTATCCAAAAAAAACAACCCCCCTCCCCTTCCTAAAAAAAAAAAAAAATAACAAAAAATAATTAGCAAACCACTCCCTAAACCCTAATATAGGTCACAAAAAACATGTAAAATTCATACCTCTTTCAGGCAACAATAATATCTTCGTCCAGGGATTTTAGGCGTCCAAGATGTGATTCTCGGAGCCCTCATTCCACACTCGCACCTTACTTCTGGACCATCATACCATAGATATCTTTCTCTTTTGTACTTCCCCATCAAAGAATATACAATCACCGGATGCAGCTCTGATTTTGGGTTGCAGCTCTAATATTGGGTAACAGCTCTGAGTTTCTCAACCCTAGCGCGTGTTGGATGGAGAAGAAGATGGAAACGATGTTTAATGATGAAGGGACTCCAATCATGTGAGAAACACGTGATTTTTTAATCATCCAAACATTTGACGTGGAAGGCCTCGTCGGCGTGGGCATGTGTTCTTCGGAGGAAAATTGCCACATCATTAGGAGTTAACGGTTAATAGGAACGTTTACGGAACAATATGAAAAATTATGTACCTTAGTAGAACAAAACTAAAATTTTGGAACTGTGGCGGAATAAACTTGATAGTTTAGAGTTCCTTGTAGAGTATTTACCTTTTTATTACACAAAAGCCATAAAGCCGAAATGACCCTGGAAACAATTAACAAAAGAAAACTCATTTTAGGTTTTGAGCTGTAATTCTGCATCCAAACAGGCGGTTGGGCTAGCAAAAAAGCAATAGCATAGCAATAGCCAATAAGATCTCAAAAAGCTACGTCTCTGGTTGAGAGGTTTTGGGCTCTCTGCAACTATGGCCCCCACCACCACCAACATCAACCAAGACATTCTCATGCTCGAAGCTCCGCCGCAGCCCTCAGCGCCGTCGTGGTCGGTCGTCCACAATGCAGAAATTATTGATGCCTTGCCGTACATCGACGATGATTATGGCAACCCCAGGGTCAAGGAGGAGGTTGACCGCTTGGTCGAAGAGGAGATGCATAGGAGCTCTAAGAAGCCCTCCGATTTTCTCAAGGACTTGCCTCCTCTCCCCACCTTTAGTTTCGAGGTATTTAAATTACGCTTTATTTGGTTGCCAAGAAACTGAAGTTTCTTGACTTTCTTCCAATTCTAGGGTTTTGGCTCTATACAATATGAATTAGTCATTCTTGTTGTGACATGCTCAAATTGAATTGTATTCAACTGGAATATGTCATCTGTGGTTATTGTGGGCTTTGAGGAAAATGAAATTGGGTATTAGGGTTTGAAATTGGTTTGTATTGGTAATTTATGCAGAACTAACTAACTAAAAAGGAGAGGGAGCTTGTTTTGGGTATAAAGTTTCTCAATCTCATGTTCTTTTCTGTGCTGGTTGTTTGACATGAAATACTTAGATTATCTAAGTTTACAAGCTGCATAGGCTCATATTTTCTTCAAGCAACCATATTAGTATATCATGTACATTACCTACTCCATATGGCAGGAAATTGAGAATTGCCATTTTAAAAAGGGGATCTGCCAGTTGGTGAATGAGCTGGTAATGTCTTAGGGTTACATGAAAGGAGTTTTTACTGCTTTGGGTTTTAGTATCGTACACAAACGGGTCAAATATTATTTGGGTGTGATTTATATCTTTCTATTTTGAAAAAAGAAAAAAGAAAGCAAATAGATTTTGGTGTCTTGACAACTCTTAAGAACTATGTGTTGGTGATCAAAGTTATAATCCCTTCTGTTGATGTTTACATGAACTGAGCACAGCAAACCTTTTGCTTAATGTTGGTGATGAAGTGATGGTGTTTTATCTTTTTATTCACATTTGAGCCCTTTTGCCCAATGTACATACTTGAAGCCTCATGCAACTTTAAGGTTCATCTTCATCTCTGTTTCCTTTGTCTATTTATTTATTGATTAGAATAATAATTATTATTATTTACGCTCACTTTGTCTTAAAATGAGTGTCATTTTCTATTTTAGTAAAAATCCTTAAGAAAAGTTAGTTAAAACCACTTCAGTTTGTTACAACTGAGTCACATGGGGGGACATGCATTATATCAAACACTCAAGATTTCTTTTCAATATTATCTATCGTCTTGCCTGATTGTGTAATATTAATTTCAGAATCACCCAATGCTTGCTAGAGAGTTTGAGCGTGTGAGAGCCGGGAAGCCTCCAGTAGCTCTTGATAGATCGCGATATGAATTAGAAACACCACTTATGAATAAAAGAAATGATGAAACTGCTTGGAAACAGTCCCTTCAGAAGGCTCAACGATTGTTACAGCATCAAGTTATCAGGTTACTTCACTTTATAGCATTTATTTATTATTTTGGTGATTCATTATATCTTGCTTCTCCTAGTATGAAAAATGTTATTTATTAAGAGATGAAATGGTGAACTATTTTATTGTAGTAGTGATTTGTTAACAAAGAGAACTATTTTTGAAACAAGAGCCTCTTGGACTTGTTAGCTTAAAAAAAAATAACCTATGAATAAGCAATATCCTCTATTGTTATTTTAGCAAAATAGCTCTTATTTGTAGTACTGTGTCATTGTTCTTTTTAATTGTTCATGTTACTTTGTGATTGAAGAAACTATTTTGGAGTTAATAGTGATCCTTAACTATGATCATCCTAGTCTGCATTATGCTTTTATACTTTCATAGCTGTGCTGACTGCTGTTCTTACTTCTTGCATATGATTAGAAAATTGTAACAATGTACACAATTTTTCCATGTACATCACAATTTTATTTTAGTATCCTTGAATAATTGTGAATTGTTTTGTTATTTTGCAGGCTGGAAAACCTAGACTTGATGTCCAAACATGGTCCTGATGTCTGGAAACAGCACAACCAACGATTGGAAGCATTCTTATCCAGGTTTGTTTGTGAGTTTAAGATGAAATCTTGTATCCTATCTTTCTGACTACTGACAATTGTTGATTCTTGTTCTGCAACTATAATTAACCAGTCTATGCTCATTCCTGGAAAATCATTAAAAACCTTTTCCTTCTAAGTCTTGAAATTAAATCAATAAGAACTTGTTAAGCTATGTGCTTTATATTTTCTTTTATAGAATAGTTTTCAATTCTGCATGTCACTTGATCACTCTTTCGAAGGCTCTTTAGTTAGCACAAACCTTTTGATGGAAGGCATGAAGCTTATGGTAACGTTTTCAATTCAATTGAGGCGAGCTGGCTTTGACTGCATAAATTAGCTGAGTTCAGCACCTTTCCCATGTTGAATGAGCATCTTGGGCTATTTTCTATGGTTCTTAAATATGCCAGTACATTAGATGTGGTGTTTTGGTTTGGTTATACTTACAATAGTACTTCACTGCATTTGAGATAATGCATCTTCAATGAATTGTGGTTGGAATGGCAGCTCTTCCAGGCTTACCCTCTTGGTTCATAAAACAATTATATGCATTAGTGTTCAGATGCTCAAGTTAGATAGGTTCTTAAAAATGGTTCTTAGTTTATCTTCTATATTATGCACATCTTGATTTGTATGGTGAGTATTAAAGAACAATTGTGAAAATCAATTATAGTTAATATAGATTCTCAGTTACATTATTCTCCACGATTTTCTCTATACACCCTCCCCAAAATGTGTTTATAGTTTCTCTTGCAATTTTGTCTGAAAGTGAGTGTCTTGTTTTTTTAAGAAGTTAGTTATGCACGAATTACCAATAACATTCCTATCATAAGTTAATTAGTATCTATTGAGCTTGTTACGGCACATGCTCATGGGGTTACAAGAGAAATATCTATAGCATTAACTAATTTCTCCTTAGTTTTTCTTAAAGTAGAAACCAAACACTCATTTTGGGTTGGAGGTAGTAATAACCCTATTCCCGTTCTTTTTTAGCTATTATTGATAGTCAAACTATTAAGCCTATAAATAGGCTTCAACTTAGTTTTTCTTAAAGTAGAAACCAAACACTCATTTTGGGAGTAATAACCCTATTCCCATTCTTTTTTAGCTATTATTGATAGTCAAACTATTAAGCCTATAAATAGGCTTCTAGTATGTACTCATGTTAAGATTAAGATTATATTTTTTTCTTATATTTCAACATGGTATCAAATCCTTTTGATCTCCTGTATAGAGAGTCTCTTAAAGCTTCCGTTATTTTGGCAGAACCTTATGTTGCTGACCTGGGCAACTTCTGTGTCTTCTTCACGATATCTTGATTTTTTATTTCATAATTCCACTATTTGTTTCAGTTCTATTTGTTCTCCACGTAAACAATCCAACCCTCAATAAAATAGATTCAGTGATATCTCTTGCTTTCTTATTTGACGATCTCTCTTGGCCTCCTCCTTATGTTCTCCGGTGAAGCTCCAACGACCCCTTTCTTGGTATTTGACTGACATTTTTGTGAAACCAGCGTGTTCGCCCGTTCTCCACAACATGCTCCGCAATAATGATCATTGATTCCATGGTCAATCTCTTAATTTTCTTCAACATTCTCAAGGTTATCACCTTGAGTTTGAGGGGGAGTGTTAGAGGATAAACTAACTATATTAAGATAATTATTATTCATGATCTTCTCTATTGTACTATCTTTAATTATATGCTTTCCTTTTTAGCTATCATTGATAGTCAAACTATCAAGCTCATAAATAGGCTCTCCTATGTACTCATTAAGATTAAGATTATATTTTCTTTCTTATATTTCATCAGTGATAGTTTCGAGGAGGGATGTCGTGAGATTATTTTTCATTCAGATCATAGATAGGATCTCCTTGTCCCAAAGAAACTTCCAAGACCCCATAGATAGGAAGCCTTTACGGTTCAAGGCTAATGCCAGCTGGGCATGCCACTAGGAAGTAGTTCTGGACTAGTGCGGATATTTTTAGCATGATGCATCATATAGTTTAGACGTTTACCCAACATGAACTGTTGGGACAGCTGGCAACATTAAAACTGTTACATAAGTTTCATTTGGAAACTCATCTAAAGGAAAATAATAATGGTATTAAATACACTGTTGCATGATGAGAGTTCTACATTTTGTTAAAAAAAGTTATATTTGTTTTAGTTCCTATTTTATTCTAGTAAGGAGCTGTTGGCTCAGTCTGAAAGAGATATTATCCCTGTTGGTTCGGACTTCAATGTTTAGCATTGTTCACATTAACTCTGCAACGACCTCTTTTATCTTCGCAGAATGCAAAAATTAGCTCAGGAACAAAATGAGAAGATTGAGATTGTGAACCGTGAAAGGAAATATCATCAGGTGAATTACATTTACATGTCTACTTCAACTTCACGTTTGTCCCACTGCTGCCATCCAATTTGATCAGGTAGAGCTTGTTTAAATTTATGATCAGCAAAGTACTGCACGCGAGCTGAATGATTTGACAGCACAGTGGAGGGAGCTGTGTGAGAAAAATATAGAAATCCAATCCGCATGTGCAAAAATTGAAAATCATGTAGAAGAACTGAAGAGAGAAGCTGCAGAGAGGTACTCTAATTTTCAATTTGGTGTCTTTCTTACACTGTGTTTTACAAATTCCGTGCCTAACTAGTTCTAATCTGTTAGTGGGTGGAGCATAGAAGCTAGTTTATAGGGCGGTCATTAAGATCAATACGTTAAGTATGGTGTCAAGGAGGATACAGTGTAGCGTGGTTTTTCTGTTCATGCGAAGCACTAATTTTGTGATATTTGTTCAGTTACCGGAAACAAGAATCGAGAACCATTTATGTGACATGTATTTTGGGTTCAGGAATTATTCTCCATGTACTTAATGATGATCTGCACATGTAGTTGTAGACTTGCTTGCATTTGACATTGGCTCTGTTATTTTTCTTACTTCTCCCTCAAAACATGCTCTTAGTTAGATGAAGCTCTTGGAATCACATTTTTCATCCATTTGCTTATTTGATTATTTAGTCATGCATCAATCATCAGTCATAATAGTTTGAGTTTGTTACAATGAGAGAGTATCTCATTTTGGGTGTAAGATTCTTGAGAGAAGTAACAAGTTTACATGTATTGTTAACAATATTATATATATATATAACACAATAAATTTATCTTAAATTTTGTACAAGGTCATTTGACATAATCGGGTGGCATTTTGTATTAACTACTAATTTAACAATTCTTGATGCAACTTAAATTTTCAAATAATAGTAACTGTTTCAATTTGTGAAGAAAAATCGTAGATCCATAAGGGGGGATAAGAAGATTATACCTACTGAAAAATTATCGGTTTTTCTTTACAAATTCAAATAGTAAAATTAAAATTAATTGAAGGGTATAATAATTTTTTAAGAGAAGAAATTTAGATTTTATAATTCAAGGTTATTAACTGTCATGGATTTTTAAATTGGGCAGATATTTGTTTGTGGACAAAACCACATAAGAAGATTTGCGTAATCACTCCTAAAAGTAAAGTCCCCTAAAGTCCAGTGCTTTGCGGTCATGACCAATTGCCCTTGGCCTCTTGAATTCTCTCAAATATCATTTTCAAAAGTGGACTGCACATCTAGAGTTGGCAAATATAGGGGCGGGTCGTTGAACTCTAACCTGACTTTGTATAGCTTTCGTTTTAATCAGGTTATGGTCGGATTTTGGGCATAAAATACTTAGATTTTGCGGGTTTAAACAACTAGACCCTAACTTTTACATGATGAAATTGACCCTAACTCAATTTGACCCGACCAACTTTGGATTGAGTTAAGGTCGAGTAAAAATATAGTCGGGCATTGGGTACCCATCAAATTTGAGTCCAAATTATTAGCTCTATATAGTTCACTAAGTTCAAACTCATCCGTTCTTGTGCAAACTTGCTCTACCTTTATGAGTTTCACTTCGGCCAATGCCTGTTCAACATAATATGTCCTTATCGAGCGCACGAACTCTTTGAATTCATTATGTTGCCATATCTATGCATGAAACACACCATGCATGTCAACAATTTTAAAAAGCATCGTTTGTTTCTGAAATATTGTAAGAGTAATTTTACATGACCTTATAAATTATTGATCTAATTCAGTAAATCATATGATCGTTTAAAACCACGAGTAAAAAAATCCATAAAAATCACACAATCAAAATTACAAAGAAGTTTAAGTTCAACATCAATGGATTTTGAATAGGAGAAGTCTTAATTTGCAGGTATAGTAGGTCAGAAGACGAGGAAAGAAAAAACCTTACGGAAGGAGCATCAAAAAACATTTGGTGAACCCGATATGTACGTGGCATCTGAAATAAAAGATGGAAGGAACATGGAAGCAACTAACACTACACCCCAAGTATGAAACGACCTAAAAACCACCAGGTTCCCTAGGGAGAGGGCTAATGGACAACACTCTCATCAAGAAAGCTCCCAACCAAAAAATTGTCGCCGCTAGCAGGGTTTGAATTCGACATTACAATGCAAAACCTCTTTAATAGGATTTTGTTTGTAATATAGAGACTACACAAGCCGAGGATGATGAAAGAGTGTCTCAAACCAAGAAGAGAGCAATGACACACACTACTGAAGACAAGCGCAACTATGAAAAAAATGTGGAAAACAAATCAGCGATGAATATGAGATGAAGAAAAACACTCCAGCAGTATTAGATGTTAGGAATGGTCAGTCCGCCATCGAACTAGTGGTGAAGATGATTGAAATGGTTAGATCAGAAGTAGAAAAAAGATAAAAAAGAGTACATAAAATTATAGTTTAGATGATGTGTCATATTTCGTGAAAAATATTTCCTGATAACTCTTTCTTGCAAATTTGAAATGCTCGAAGATCAAAACATAAGAAGGAAGAGGTGATACCAAACACCATCTCGATGATTTTTCTTGTCACATGAACCTTTGGTACAAAGCGTAAAACACAATGACATGCTATAAGAGAAAACGCAAGAGATTGATTGATCAAATTGTGGGTACATGTGACACTACTCCCCAGCCTATGAGAAGGAACCACTCCATTATAAGGCCCAAGATTCGATAGATCCATCTAGGTGAAATCCCACCATAAAGCACTATTTAGAGAGGATAAGAGAGTGAAAAGGGTAAAGACTAATACACAATCCCTCTATCGGAAAAATATAATTTGGTCAAGCATCTAATGCTATATCTATTTACGAGCAAATAAACTACCAAAGCGCAAGCAACTAGAGGTTTTTTTTTATTTGATCAGCAATTAAGTACTTTTTATTGAATATTTCCAAGAAGGAAAAAAATAAAAAGCACATACACTAATGAGGAGTAACAAAACCCCATTGAAATAAGAGAAAATGAGACAATAAAGCCACAATTAGTGGTTGTTTGGGAACACTTCTTCTTGCTTTTAGAAACACTTATAGATGTGAGTATAGTGTTATTTGGTAACAAAAGTGGCAAAAAGTAATTTTGTATAATTTATATCAATATTTTAATGAGTAA
>JAYMTE010002702.1:0-10797 GCA_036897545.1 Pelargonium fulgidum
TGCCTCTTCAAGTGGTGTGAGGCATCTTAGATTGAGAATAATGGAGCATGGAAGAAAAAATAAGAATACAAAAGTTATGAAAGTCATAATTGCAAATACCAACTAGACTAATCAATAAGTGACACGTCCAATTTTATATATGTTTTACATTTTAAAATATTCTATATGTCACATAAAAACACGTGTTATCGCCATGTAAAGAAAAAAAAAAAAAATTTCCCACATCAACATAGTTTGATGCATTTCATCAATAAAGTTAACAGCGATGGCTAATTTGGAACGATCTTCATTACATTTTGGGGTTAAAAAATATCATTGTAATGAACGTTGGACTAAATTAAAATGTTTTATAATTAGGGATTAAAGCGTGAAACGATGTGGATAGAACTTATACATTTATGAATAGTAAAATATATAGATATTCACATTTTTACTTTTTATAAGTACGAGTTATCTACTTTAAACTGAATTATATATGTCAAAAAGAAGTGTGATATATAACAATAATATTGTATTTCTTTTTCATTTTTGAAAGCATAATATTGTATTTCTAATTTTTATATATTCCCCCTTAAATTAGCATGATTCATGTTGGATCCTTTCTTGTAGTTTGTCAATTTAAAAATAAAATCAAAGGATTGATCCTTAAATATATTATTAACACAAATTCATTAAGAATTGTTTAAATTAGAGATTTTAACAACTTCATTTATAACGTTCTAACTTTATTTATAGTTACCAATTGATTTTTTTTTGTGATAGGTAGACATCATCACATAAAGTATCAATTAATACAATTGTCACCGATTTCAACAATCTTAATTTAATATAAGAAAATGTTAGGTGGAGTACAATTAATTATTATATTTAATACTATATATTATTATTTAAAGTTGCAAGAAATAATGGTCAATGAGATCATAAATTCAGTAAAGACTCTTCGTGTTTCTTGCAAACAAATTCTACTACTAGTGGCTCTCTTTTAACTAAATAAATAAATAAAAACTTTTTTTTGAAAGCTAAAAATTAAAAATTAAAAAAAAACATGTAGTGGACTCCACACACAAACGACACTACTTTTTTTTACTTTTTCTCGTTGTCATTTCGTGTGGTAGAGATTTTCATTAGACAGTAACGTATATTAGATTGTGTTAGATATTATTTAGAGCAATAATTAGGGTGTCCATTCACCATGCAAATTGCACGTTACACGTTCTGTTGTATTCAAAAGTCTTTTTTCGATGAAACTTTATTTGGTCAACTTTTTGAAATTTTAAGTTCGAGACTTACAAGATCCACTTGAGTTTGATGGTGAGAGTTTTTCTTTTTTATCAGTAAAAGTACTTTTATTAAATTTTGAAGCTGGAAAACAAGTACATACACGAAAGAAAATGAGACAAAAAAAACATGAATTACACTGAATGAGTGATCAGGGCAGACGATGAAAGGAAATGAGGTGGTGGTGGGATGGAGATGGGCAGAGAAGACCTCAGCGATTCATTTCTTGAAGCTTTAAGAGAATGCGCTCCTTATTTTCACGACTAACAAGTCCAAGAGTCTTACAAATGTTGAGTGTGCGCATCTTTATAAGTCTATGCTCTTGACTCGAATGATAAAATTAATTAATTCGAGAGCAGCATGACTTAAGCATATTAATTGCGAATTCGTTTTACATACAACAATATTATAGAAGTGCTAGCCACTGGGCTAGGGTAAATACTAATGTCTTTTTTAGTTTAGTTGGGGAAAAAACATTTTTAAATTTAAAGAGTTATTAAAGAATATTATTTAGGCTTTGATTGTCTAGAATTACTTTTTCAGTTTAATGTCATATCAACTCAAAAAAAAAACTCAAACTAAACTACATTAATGGAGTCTTGACGATTCTGAATTAATTTATATAACTCATTAGCACAATCTTTTAAGTTTAGGGCAATAATAGAGATAACTAACTGGTTTATTGCGTGCTGATTGGAACAAAATATATTACGATTATATAATTACTTTGTCATATATATATTTAATAAGGACATAACGTTAGAAGCCTCCAAATAATTGACTTATCAAGTAAAATACATATGAGATTTGTAAAACGGTTGAGACAAAATTACTATCGAAAATATCTTTTCATGAATATAATGGATTTAGTGCTAGTTTTTCTATATGTGGAGCTTACGGCCATAACTTGGAGATGAGAAACAGACTATTTTGTGATGTTGCAAAGAGTTCATGTTTTACCCACTGGATGTGGCACAGTTGGTACGCTGGAGCTACTTGAATGGGAAGAGCTCTTGAGTTTGATCCCTATTCAACACACATGTGAGAAAGATTATGTGAGAAATTTTTAACCATGTGACCAAGTCTCGAAGGAGGATTAGTTTAGGTATAGTCAAATGACTTAAAGGTGACTATTGCAAAAGGGTGAGCTTGCTCAGAAATGTCATGGTTTAAACCCGAAAAAAAGAAAAAGAAAAAGAGTTCATGTTTTTCTTGTATTTTTACCATAAAATAAGTGTCATTTTCATAAATGTACATATAACTAATTGTGAATAATATTTTTAGAACAAACAATGGGGTTGTAAATGGAATATATACCCAAATAATACTGTAAATATAAATAATAAATATTTATCCTCTAGTTTACCTCTCTAGTACTTGACACAGTGAGACAGACCCCACCGCACACTCTCTTTACAAGCATGCATGAATTGGACCCTTTTCATGGCTGTATATTTCAATTTACAACGGCTATATTTCATGGTTCTTGAAATACAAATTGCCAACCCATCCTTTAGACCCCACCACACCTATGCCTATCATCATTCACACTTCCATGAAAATGCTTTTCAACACATACAATAATAGTGTCTCCCTCACAAATTGGTGATGATAAACATGGAGCTCCACGATCACCATTTAAACAAGAACAAGAAACCATAATCTCATGCATTCTTTTCTCAAATTGCATGCAAACCAAAATCTGCATAACTTAAACAAGTAGAAGATCTAAAGAGTGCGTGAAAGTGAAGTTTATGATCCAATAACTTAAGATATTTGCATGCATGCGTAACAACCGAGACCGTAACTTGTTAACCAGTAGTAGAAGATCTAAAGAATGCATGAAAATGAAGTTTATGATCCAATAACATAAGATATTCACAACATGCATGCAGGAAATGCTCAACTTCATTGACTTTTAAGCCAAGTTCCGTTTTTTTAACCTATTATTCTGAGGTTTGCGTATACATTATCTAGCCTCACTGGCCATTTCCTAATTAACCCAGAAGCCTCAAAGCTCCTCATAAGTTTTTGACCAAACATGAAAATTAAACACCAAGATATAGCAAACTGCAGGCTATTGACAATCCAAGTTTCTTGCAATCGGTATCACAGCTTCGGCGCAGTTGTAGTTTATGTACGATCCGGCAATGCAGACAAGACTATCTCGGTGAATAATATAGTGCGGATCGGAGATGGGCTGTTGAGGGCGGTACAGCAACGTAAGGACTTCGCTGCAGCATACGGCCAGGACCTTCTGTAGTGCAACTCCACTTTACGGGACTCGTATTAGCTCGTCGAGAGGGAGCTCCGTGAAAATGAGAACCATCACCGAGGAGAGGAGCGTCCTGCGACTGATAAGCAGAGAAAACGTGATTCGGGATGGTTGGAAAACCATAAGAAACAATGTGGCTTTCTCTCGGATGTTCAACCTGTTTTCCAACTTTACAAATCATACCGCCTTCGCTTTCAGCACCATCGTCAATGATGATGATTTCTTTAATGGTATTGAAAGATGCATCTGATGAATTCTTGTAATGGCGGTTTTGAGGTGCTGCAACTCTCTCGAGATTACAGATGGATGCTCCATTTAGCCTGTTCTTGGGTCGATTCTGTCGAGTGGGCAGAATGTACTCACCTTCCAACTCATGAGGCTCCAAAGACACTGTAAAACCTCCCTCGGTATGATGGTTTGGATAAAAGGGTCCTACCCGCCGCTCCACCAGGCTGACTTGTGAAACCATTTGACATTCTGACATGATCAAATGGTTGCCCATGTGTATCCCGACTGAAGTTGACCGCACCTTGATTGACAAAATGTTGGAAGGAATTATAATCGGCCGGATTTCGTACATTCGCAGGATAGAATCCAGAAAACGCTGGAAACTGTGAAGTTAGATGGTTATTTTGAGCATGAGATGGGGTCTGGACCTGTGGCGTAGATGTATCTTCGTCTTTGTTGACAACCATTAAATTCTTGCCCATCAGCCTCAGTATAGGATTAGCCGCCGATGGGCTAGCCGAATCAAAATCAGCACGACCATGCAATGGAAATGGTCCCAGAGGTGATGTCATGACAGGAGAAAAGGCCTTTTCGGATCCTGAACTTAGGCAGCTGCTTGAAGGAAACATTTCAGGCCTCACATCCACAGGATCGGGTCTTGAACTAAGGTTCCCGCCCAATTGCTTCCCCACAGGAGGCACCGTCACAGAAGACATGGTCCGTCGCCTCAATAGCTGTGATTCCTGATAATTTAAATCAGCACATTGAGTAACCCTCTCCTTCCTTAAGCAACAGCACGGCTGATCATCGTTTCTGTAACTCAGACGTCCCCTCTCCATGGATGTCTTACTGACCTTAGGACTTCCTCCATCAACGTCAAATCTTTGATCAGCTGCAGTACTTGTCGTACGTGCAACCGTGCGAGTATTTCCTACTGAAGGTTCAACGTCAACCCCCAAGAAGCCCGACCCAAATTTGTCTTGAACTGTGCAAGATCCTGCAGATAATGGTTGGGTACATTTCAAATCATATCTGGCTGTTGTGGAGTTAGAGATGCTTGATGTAGCAGAGACAGGAGAATCTGATGAACCTCCATTGACCAACTCATGTTGATCTTGAGATGATTGAAAACGGATTGCGGTAAGAGATGAGTTTCCTTGAAAATCTTCTTCAGAGCTCGCACCCCCTCCCCCGGGACTCGGTAAAAATGATCCTGGCGGTCCTGGAATAGGTATTGGATCAACTTCCAGAAAAGAGTTTCCTCGCCCAACTTCGCAGTTCAACTCTGTACCAGCATGAATATTTGGCTCATTTATGGCATCATCATCAACCTCATTATTAGCAGAAAACATAACTTGTCTATCAATAAAATCGGGCTCATTGGTATCTGCTGGTGCTTCTTCTCCACATAAAGGTCCATTATAATCTTCACTGGATTGTAGAGAGTTCGACTGGGTCTTCATACAATTATCCAGCTTGTGAAATTCAGAATCAAAAGATTTCTTCAAACATGCAAGACTATCCTCCCCAGCTATTTCGGGGGATGAATCATGATCTGCAACAGTGTCCTCATCATCGGTTTGACTTACTTTTTTGGAAGAATCTAGACTATCACTTTCGTCTGAAATATCATCACTATCTCCATCAGAACAATCAGTACTTTCTGCCTCAACCCGACTAAAATGTTGATGTGCCCTCCGAGAACGCTTCAAAACCATTTCTTCTTCCCCTTGAGAAACACTTCTGCCTAGAGAAACCTCATCACTAGCATCTCTTCCAGACCGATTCACTGTACAAATCTGCATCAAATCATGTTGTTCATTCAATTCGGAACGACGAGCCACTTCCTCTTTTTTCCTTTCTAATGTGACACGCACTTGAGATTTGTTATCAGCTGAACGTTTTTTAACAACATTAAATTTGGATTCAGCTCCAGGAAATCGGCTCGCAGATGGCACTTTCTTTTTCAAGGATGAGAGTCTCATTGCTTTGGATGAAAATCCATTGCACCTTCTGGATGGTTTTACAATAGCAAGGGGAGATATATCAGAACAAGGATGAGTTTCAACAGCCTTATTGCTGACTAGAGATGCACGATTCTGATCATTAGAGAGAGGAGCTTTGCTTGAGTTATCAGTCTTCTGCTTCATTGACGAAAAGGCCCTCTCAGTATCACCACTAATATTCTTGGGCACTACTAGGGAACTTCGCATTCTCTTTCTTCCGGGAGACCAGTTCCTCTCGTTGTCACAAGCATTATATGATGAAATCTCCATCCTGTCACTGACTTCAGCAAAAGAACATGTGTTTGAAAATGAATTCACAAGTTTCTGAACATGGCCTCTGTCAACAAGAGAATCACTTGAATGTTGTGGATCAGACTCAACCATCACGTCCCTAGCCACATTAAGCTCGCACCTCAATGGTTGATGGCCATCTTTAGTACTCCTGACCTTCCGTGCAAGACCTGTTCGTTTGGAGCAGACCCATTGTCCTAAAGTTCCTAAAGTTCCGCAACCATTGGGTTTAACATGATCATGGGATTTAAAATTCGGTACTTCACTGTTCTTTTCACGACATACTTCCTTTCTGGCAACCTTTTCTTGATCCTCATACATCTGTAACACAATTTCAAAACATATATGGTTAAAAATATGCAACAATGAATTATAGAACCTGTGATGTAATGATCCAATAAAGACAAATAGGTTAGGTTAAAAACTACATACAGCAAAATACTGGATATTATCCAAGTATAATAATTGACAAAAGAATTAGAAGCAAAATTAAACATAAATTTGGGTAACACAAAAATAGGGTGTTTAATCATGTATTGACCTAAGCAATACTTTCAGAATTTGATTCAGAACCTGCCAAGGTTTTGAAGGGGGGGGGAGGGGGGGAAACTAGTCTAACTAAACGCGGCACAGACTGATATAGGAAGTATCTAAACTATAAAAAGGATAATAAATAAATGAAGCAAATAAATAACTAGAGAGCAAGAAAAGCCTACCTGAGAACTATGTGCCTTGTAAGAGCGAAGTTTTTTGCTTTGAGGAGCAAGTTTTAGAATCTTGTGATGTTTCGATGCATGCTTCATTTTCTTTTTGGTTGAGAAGAGTTTGTTTCCTTTACCACCCTTGCAAGGTTTCGCCAGTTCAAGACACTCTCCTTTTGACATCACTGGTGCATCACTAAACTTGGATAGTATCCGAACTTTAGTGCCATTTGAATCAATATAGACAGCACCAACATCACCATTCTCCTCAGGATGAACTTGTGAGACTTGTTGCTTTCTCCCCTCAGCTAACATATCAGTTTCCCGAGAAGGCAAGCTTGAGATTGTGGCCCAGTTTGTACCATTTCTTCTATCAAGCTCTTCTAGTGTGCACATTTTCGCTGTAGCGTAAACATCCACCATCAATCTCGTCTTCCTAGGCTTAATTCTATGCCTGGTTAGCTTGAAATCGGAAGTCCACTTGGGAGTTGATTCGCCAGAAAGGCACTGATCAATGTGAGCATTCAAAGTGGTGTTAGATGATGACGAGAAAGTTTTGCAAACAGGGCAAACTTTCGAAGCCATTGTTTCTGATACAGCTGTACTATTCGACGTAATATCTTCCGCTGAACTGCGATCAGAATTTCCACCAAATTTCACTATCAATCTGCACTTCTTACCCGGAAGCCGGGTGGCGTTTTCGCTCTTATGAGACTGTAACACAGGAGGACCTATGGCTCGAACTCCAACCAATGGTTCCAATGAAGTATCGATTTCTGATTGTGGGCTAGATAGCTTATTTGCCGTAACAGACTCTATTTCAGATACAGAATTGCTTGTTGTAGTGGAAGGAAAATCATTTTCTCCTCCAAATCTGCATGAACTTCCATCTGTACAAGGATCTACCAACTTCCGATTCACACGGAGATCATCAGACGTGTCGTGATCATTTGCATGGACCAGCTTAGCCTCAGCCTCAGCTAAATTAGTATCAGAAGAATGAAAAGATGGCAACAAGTCCTTCACACCATGATTCAAACAAAGTTGCAGACTCTTCAAAGAAAACGGCCAATTCTTCTTGATATCCTTGCTCCGGGTGGTGAAAACATAATCTCTGAAGAACAATTAATTAACAATCATCAAAAACTATCATGTTAATTAGCCTCAAAACATCAAACAGTACCAGAATATCTTAGGAAATAAAGTAAAACCAAAAGACTCTGTGAACATCATATTGTATTGTATGTAAACTCTTTGAGGGAACATATGGACCAACATGACATGAAATCACATAAGCAACAACAAGAAAAAGTTTCCAACAACCCATGTAGAAGTGATGAAAACTAGGTAAGTTCATGAACCAAACCAAGTAAAAAATAAAATTAAAAAAAAACCCAAAAAAAGAGACAAGATGTAGGGGTCATGACTCATGAGTTAGGCACTATAGCACTGAGCAACAGGCATGGTAGTAACTCTGGATCTGAATGGACAAGGCCTTGAAATTAGATGAGATCTCCACAACAGACATGACAAAAAAAAAAACAAGATTAGCATCACTATCATCATCATCCATCAAACTAATTCATCTTCTCAAGAAAGAAAGATCAGATGATATTGGTGAATAGTGAAGATGGAGAGAGAGAGAGAGAGAGAGAGAGAGAGAGAGAGAGGATGAAAATTTTACCTTATGGAGAATTTGGAAAGTGGGGTATGATCAAGGGGTGGTTTTGATGACAGATCTGCAACCTCTGGCAAGGCTAGTTTATGAGAAGCCCTCTCATCACAGCTGCTACTACTTTTCAGATGAGGAATTTGGCTAGAACATGAGGGATCTGGTGGAGGGTTTTCAATGGATAACATCTGAAGAAAAGCTTCTCTCTTCTTGTGCTGTTTTCACAACAGTCACAAGCTCCACAACTATCTCTCAACCTTATCTTTAACTTAGCCTTCAGCATAACAATAGACCAGACCAGACCACTCTCCCCCACCAACACTTGAAACCAATAATTAATCAATACCCAGCAGGAGCAGCACAGCCAAAATCAACAATCAAAACACCCACCACAATCATCTTCCTCCATTTAGCCTGCAAGAGACATGAAAGCAAAAACAGCATGAAACTCAAGAAGAACAAGACCATGTTATTTTATGCGGTGGAGATGGGTGGTTTCCAGTCATCTAAACAACACAAACTGGTAAACAACAAAACCCACAAGCACAAGACCAAAGATGATGTTCCAATAAGTCTAAAAGTTTCATGGAGTTTTGTTATTTTATGTGGTCATCCCAGGAAAAGTGCCCAAAGTTGAGACTTTGACAACCACTAATCTACTGCCACAGTTCCACAATCAAGACCACAAAAAAACAGATGGTAAAGATATTAGGGATTTGAGGAGGAGATTTTGGAGTTGGAGCAAGAAATCTCAGAAGGAGGTTATTAGGAAAGTGAAATGAGAAAAGAAAAACTCCAAAAATCAGAAGTAGCAAAAACAACAAAAGAAGGAAGATGTTGAACCCAAATCTCTGAGAGCCAGTAAGTGAACAGTACTGAGTGCCCAGAACAAAAATCTAGACCAGATTCTTCTTTTCTTTTGCCGGAAAAAAAGACTCAGAAAAAAAATAATTATCAGTCAAAATTAAGGAAACACATAAACCCACAAGAATTCCAAGAAAAAAAAAACCATGAAATCACAAGAAATATGCAAAAAAATGAAGTCCAAGAAAGACCAAGAACCCAAAAGTTGAAGAAAATAGCAAAAGAGAGACCAGATCAAACAAATCTTAGAAGAAAAATCCCAAGAGATCATAAAATCACAAGGAACAAGAAGAAAATGAACTCCCAAGAAAACCCAAAAACCCAATTCTTGAATCAAGAAAGAGATAAAAGAGACACACCCAGATCAAAAGAAACCAAGAACAATCCAAGAAACCAATCCTTGAACAGAAAAGAAAAAAACAGAGAGACCCAAGATCACAAACCAAACCTTCAAGCAATCAACAAGACAAAAACAGAAACCTCACCAACCTCGATGCTCTTGTTGATTAGGAGCAAGTTTTTGTGAAGGACAATGGAAGAGAAAAAGAGGAAGAAGAAGAAGAAGAAGAAGAAGAGAGGTTCTTGATAGACTATAGAGAAAAGAGGAGAAGAAAATGAGAGAGGAAAGAGAGTGTTGAGAAAACAGCACCACCCACTCACACATCAAAGAGGTATCTGGTTCTCTCTTCCACCAAAAAGCAGGTTTGTACCATTAAACACTACACGATTCACCACTCCATCTGTGAATATGCGTCTCTCTCTCTCTCTCTCTCTCTCTCTCTAGAGAAAGCAAGAAAGAAAGAGAAAATTTACGAATTTGTAGTAAATAAATAAATAAAGAAGCTGTCCTATCTTCCTATACCTACCCTACATAACAAGCCCTTCAATTTCTTTAATTCTTTATTCCAAGATTTTTTTTAGGTGCATGGATGAGAAAATGTCGGTTTTGGACTCTGCTTTTCTTGGAAATTCCAAGCGCAAAACGCCCATCTTTCTTTGCTCTGCTATGCGACAATCTCCAACTCCTGTGTTGACAATTATCACCTCCCAGGGCCAAAGATTTTTTTATAAATATTAATAAATGTTTTGCTCTATTGTTAGTTTTTTAATTAATTTTTAACTTTCGACGTAATAATTAGTGAATTTTGTATGCTGTTGTTTCTGCAGCAGCACAAAAAAGGTCTGCTCTTGGTTTGGTTGCTAGCTTCACTCTTCAATGGGTCCCTACTATTTGCTTGTCCATCATCTCTCACATATCAATGTTCAAGATTCAACCATTACCAAGTTGAGCTGTCTGCCATTTTGTGTATTCATCTTTTGGTAAATTTGAAAAAAAAATTCACCCGTCATTTATTGACTGATACTCTCGTATATTAAAAAGTAATATGAACATGAGTTGAACGATATAATTTTATATTAATTAAATTAATAAGGTGGTGACACCTCATTTAAAATTATAAATTTGGACGAATCGTTCCGCTT